>MU403187.1:0-116667 GCA_022695765.1 Annulohypoxylon moriforme
ATTTTATTTATTTTAAATTTATTTTAATTATTTTAATTATTTTAAATTTATTTTATTTATTTTAAATTTATTTTATTTATTTTAAATTTATTTTATTTATTTTATATTTATTTTATTTATTTTAAAATTGTTTTATTTATTTTAAAATTTTAAATTATATGTTTATTTTAAAAATTTTTTTTATTATATATATAAGTTAAAATTCTTTTTTTATATATATTATTTAATTATATATTTAATTTTTATTTTATTTTTATATTTAATTTTTATTTTATTTTTATATTTAATTTTTATTTAATATATTTATTATGTTTTTTTTAAAAAGATTTATATTATATTATAATTAAAAAAATTTAAGTTAAAATTAAATTTAATTTATTTTAGTTTCGATTTTAAAATTTTAAAGTAATAAATTAAGTAAATTTATTTTTTTATTTTATTTTATTTTGTTTTATTTTTTTTATTTTTTTATTTTTTTTTATTTTATTATTTCTTTTATTTTATTATATTAATTTTTTTATTTAATTTAAAAAAATTAATAATATTTATATAATATATAATTATTATATTAAATAAATATTATAAATTATATTAATTAAAAAAAAATAAAATAAATTTAATAAAGTAAATAAATATTTTATTTTATTTATATTAAATTATATTAATTTATTTTTAAATAAAATTTTAATATTATTTTTAATAAAAATAAAGCTTATAAAATAATATTATAATTAAATTTAATTTAAATTATTTAATATAATAATTAAATAAATAAGTAAGTTTTTTTTTAAAAAAATAAAATTATTAATAAAATATTAATTTTTATAAAGTTATTTAGAAATATATATATATTATATATAATATAATATAAAGATTTATTATTTTAATAATATTATATATTAATAATATAAATTAAATTTAAAAACGTAATTTTTAATTAATTAAAAGTTTTATCGATAAATTAAACCGTTTTAATAAAGTATAAAGTTTTTTATATAAAAAAAGTTTATATATAAATATTTATTTTAATTTTAAAAGTTTTTAATTTTATATTTAAATAATTTTCTTAAAAATAATTTAATAAACTTATAATTTAAAATATACATTAATTAAAATAAACGTAATAAATTAAATTTAAATATATTAAAAAAATTTTAATTTTAAATAAATTATTTAAAAAATAAATTTATAATAAGAAATTTTATATTATATAATATTAATCGTAAAGAAATTAATTATTTTACCGACTTTTATTTTAACTTTAAAATTAAAAGAAAAAAATTTAAAACTTTATATTTTAATATTATATTAAAATAATTAATTAAAAAATTAAAAGCTTTTAAATAATTTTAATTTTTTTAAATATAAAATTATTTAAATATAAAAAATAAAATTAAGTTTAATTAATATTTTCGTAAAAAAAATTTATCGATAAAAATTTTAATTAATTAAAAATCACGTTTTTAAATTTAAGTTATATTATTAATATATAATATTATTAAAATAATAAATCTTTTATTTATATTATTAATTATAATAAATTAATTATTTATTAATATAAACTTTATTTAATTATATATTAAATTATTAAATAAATTATTATTAATTTTTATTATATAATATAAATTATTTAATTTATTTTTAAATAGTTTTTTTTTTATTTTAATCTTTAAAAATTTTTATTATAATTTTTAATAAATTAAAATATTAATAAAAAAAAAACGTTATATTTTAAGTTTTTTCATTTTAAATTATTTAATTAAACCGTTATATTAAATTTATAAAATCATTAAAAATAATAAATTTAAATTATATTATTTATTTAATATTTTAAATATTTATATTTATTTTAAAAGTTATAATTATTAATATAATTTAATATAATAAATTTTTATTTATAAAATTATTATATATTTATTATTAATTATTTTTATTAAATATAATATTTAATTTTAAAATAAAATAAATTAAAATTAATAACTTTTAATATTAAATAATAATAAATAATAAATAATTTTTTTTTATTATTTATAAAAATAATAATTTTATTAATTATTTAAAAAATATTATATTTTAATTTATTAAATTAAAAAAAAACCGTTAATAATTATTATAAAATTTTTTTTTTTAATAATTATATAATAATAAATACGTTCGATCGATTAATCGTAACTTAAATAAAAAATAATTTATTTATAATAATATTTTTTTATTAAAAACTTATTTTAAATAATATAAATTATTTAATTTTTTAACGAATTATAAAACTTTTTTAAATATTAATATTTTTAATTAATAAATATTTAAATATATAATTTAAATTTTTTTTATTAATATATTATATATAATTTATTAATAATTATAAAAGTTATTTATTAATTAAATTTTAAAAAAAAAACTTTTATATAATTTATTTTAATTTAAAAATAATATAAGTAAATATTTTTTCAATTAAACGAAATTATATAATATTATTTTATTAAATAATAAATAATTTATTTTTTTAATTTCGTTAATTATTAATAATAAATAAACTTTAAATATTTTTATAAAAATATTAAATTAATTTTAATTTAATTACTTTAATAAATATATTTATATAATTATTTTATTTTATATAATAATTAATATAATTTATAAAATAATATTTTTATTATATTTAATTTAAACGATAAATATTATATTTTTATAACGAAATATTATATATTAAATTAATTTTATTTAACCGATTTTTAATTAAAACCTTAAAAAACTTTTTATATAATTATAATTTAAAATAATATTAATTATAATATAAATAAAGTTATATTTTAATTATAATATAAAAATTTAATTTCTTTTAAATTAAATATTTTCGAAAAAATATTAAATATAATTTAAAAATAAAAAATTATATATAATTTAATTAATTAATTTATTTAATATTTTTATATATATAATTAATATAAAAAAATCTTTAAATATAAAATTATTAAATAATAATATAAATATTAAATTTAAAATTATTTTAAAAAATAATTATTATATTATTATAAAAAAGTAAATAAAATTAAATTAAATAATATTTAAAAATTAAAAAATTATTTATTTAATTTTAAAATATAAAATTAAAATAATTATACACGTTATTATTAAATAATTTATTATTTTAATTAAAATATTAATATTAATTATATATAAAAAAATAATATTAAAACCGATTTTAAATTAAAAATTTTTAAATTAAAATTTAATAAATATTATATATAATTTTATTAATATATTAATACGAGTTATAAAATTATAAATTTTATAATTAAAATAACATAATTACGTAATTAAATTTTAATTTAAATTCTTTAAAATAAATATTATATATATTTATTATATTTTTTTTAAAAAAATTAATAAATTATAAAAATAAATTTTATTTAAAAATTATTATTAAATTTATTTTTATTTATTATTTAATATATATTATATTATTAAATATTAATATTAATTATATATAATTTTTATAATATATTAATATAAATTATAAAATCGTAAGTTTTATAATTAAAATAACGTAAATATATAATTAAATTTAATTTAAATTTTTTAAAATAAAAAAAATTATTTTTAAAAATAAAAGTATTATTATTTAAAGAGAAATACTAGTCGCGCAGTACCAAGGTGCTTATCTCCGCGCGCAGTATGCGGAAAAAGTCCGTGCGCGCTCTCGAACGGTACCCTTTTCGTCCCTGTAGCTCTCAAGACAGCGTTTTACTTTGAATCAATTACTACGCCTTCAATACACCTTCAAATCTTTGATAATTACAATCAATTGGAGGCTCTTGACAAGCGTAATTGATTGATCCAGGTTGCACATCTTAAGGGCCAGGAACGCTGCAGCTATCACAGGTTCAATTACGAGTCAAGTCAGTATCGCCAGGTCCAGCTAGCAAGAGCCTCAAGTATACGATCTTTAGAATCAACCTTTGCTCGATCAAAACAGGCTTCCCAAAATCAGTAAAATGATCAGTAGAATCGTCAGTTCTAAAGCTTTCGATCTATTCAAGTTTCAGGGATCAGGTACGTAAACTGATCGTAAAATAAGTGGTTGAAAAGTCAGATATACGAGCGTTGAAAAGATCTTGGATTTGTACAAGTTCAATTAAGGCAAAGCAATAAGAGTACTTACTTTTGTATGGTACTTTGTATGAAGATCGAGGTATCTGGGTTGGTAGGGTAAAAAATATACCTCTCGAATCAGCGCACGGCCCTTTTTCGCATACTGCGCGCGGAGATAAGGCGGGGCATACTGCGCGACTAGTATTTCTCTTATTTAAATAAATTAATTAATATTTAAAATTAATTTTTTTAATATAATAATATTTTATTAAATATATATTTTTTTTAATTTTAATTATTTTTAATATAATTAAATTTAATTAATTACGTTTATTTTTAATTAAAATATTTTTTAAATTATAAATTTATTAAATAATTTTTAATAAAATTATTTAAATATAAAATTAAAAGTTTTTAAAATTAAAATAAATATTTATACGTACGTTTTTTTATATAAAAAATTATATATTTTATTAAAATAATTAATTTTATTAATAAAATTTTTATTTAATTAAAAATTATATTTTTAAATTTAAATTATATTATTATTAAAATAATAAATTTTTTTTAAAATTTATTAAAAAATATTTAAATATAATAAATATAAAATTTATTATTTTAATAAATTTATATAATAAATTATAAAATTTTTTTATTTATATAATTTTATTTTTTTATATTTTAATAATTAATAAATTTTTTAAATATAATATTAAAAATTTATAAAAATTATTTTTATAATAAATAATTTTTTTTAATTTTTTTTAAATAAAAACTTTTTTAATTAATTATATTTATTTTTATTTAATTTTTATAAGATTTTTTTAAAAAATTTCGATAAAAATAAACCCTTTTTAAAATTTTAACGACATAATAACCCTCGAAATCTCGGGCATTTCCTTTGGCAAGCTTTAATTTTCAAATTAAACTATTATTTAATTAAGTTACCATTTGATCCTTATACCCTTTCTTACAATTCCCTTGCGTGATTTGAATTATAATTATGCCATTGCAACCATCTTTGCCAATGACGCTTATCATACACCTTCATCGACATTGCGGGGTTCCTTTTGATGCATTGGTCACTTGGATACATATAATAATACTTCCGTACGGATCATTTATGCTTGATATACATTACTCTCGTTTTCCTTTCGTTATTTGACCTTATCAACTTTGTGTCGGTTTCTAATATGGCCCCAGCAATTACCATTCATGAGCCAGTTGGGCCATTAGTTTCCCTTCCCTTTTCACATGATACAACTCATCACTGTTCGCCATTGACTCCTCGAGGAGCCTTGGATAAGTTTACATATGAAGATACGACTCCTTCTATCGGTCGCGAGTTCCTCAATGTGAACATTGTTAACGATTTAATCAATGCGAGTAACTCTGATGAGCTCATTCGTGATCTGGCCATCACAAGTCAGTCGGTTTATTTTGCATCTGGCAACCTTTCCTTAATCTTATAGTATCTTCCGTAGGCATGATAGGGAATGTTAACACTCTTCATAGTTTCTGAGAGGGGCGTGGTGTTCTTCCGGGCACAAGACAACCTTACCGATGAGCTACAGAAGCACCTGATTCATCAACTGGGTCGGCTAACGGGCAAACCGGTGGACTCAACGCTACACATACACCCGATCTTGAATGGTACGTCGGAATTCGGAATAGGTGACAATCAAATTAGTACCATCAGTTCGCTTCAGCGGAAGAAGCTCTTCAAACACGAACGCCAACAAGACAAGAGGCGTTACGATTCCGCCCAGTGGCATTCGGATATCCAATTCGAGCCTGTCCCCGCAGACTATACGTCCCTTCGACTGACCGAACTTCCGAAGACGGGGGGCGACACCCTTTGGGCATCGGGGTACGACATCTATGACAGATTTTCGAAGCCTTATCAGAAGTTCTTCGAAGGATTAACAGCAACATTCATCGGTGACGGTTTCCTAAACGCTGCTGCCGCAGACCCTGAGAATATCAAGCTCTACGAGCAGCCAAGGGGAAGTCTTTCTAACACGGGACGAGAGCTGAAAGCGGTACATCCCGTTGTCAGAACCAACCCGATTACCGGTTGGAAAAGCATATTTGCTATCGGACCTTTTCCAAAATATATCAATGAGTTATCCGCGGAAGAGTCTTCGGAGTTGCTAGATAGATTCAAACGAGCTATCGTGGAGAATCACGACGTGCAAGTCCGGTTTAAGTGGAGGAATAAGAATGACCTTGGTAAGACCATTGGAACAAAGATAATCCGGTATCCAAGCGGAGGTCATATCCTAACGTCGAGCAGCAATCTGGGACAACCGAAGCGTGTTCCATACGGCAACCTTTGATTATGACGGGCTCGGAGAGAGGTTTGGACATCGCGCGGTGGGGATCGGGGAAGCCCCTTTTCTTGACCCAAACAGCAAATCCAAGGCTGAGGCATTGTTGTTTAATAAGGAATGAAGAATTTTGTTTCAGGGAGGTGAGGAGGGTGGTAAGATTATTGTACCTGGGTAGGTATGAGCGTTGTGGTACATGCAATAATATAAATATTGTAATTACCTACTGTCAACTTTGAACACTCAGATGAATCAGACCGATTCCGGAGCTAAAAATGCTTTGCTTATCGATACTGCAACAAGAATCGTATTAGGTATGTACAAGTACATATGTATGTACCTGTAAACATGCGGGGTAGCGGGGCAGTGGGCAACGGGCAGCGGGCAGTGACAGCGGGCAAAATAATCTTTTTTTTTACAAATGTATTTTTTACCCTATCTCTTCGTACCTTACAACTCTGCCTCGTTGTTACGGTTAAGTAGGTAGGTAGTATGCACCTAGGAGCCGAAACAGTGACTCAATTCTAGACATACCTACCTGGTACTTTATGTATGTACCTGCCTAGGTAGTCTTATCAACTTAACTCAATCCAAATCTCTTTCGTCAACCTTCTTTTCTTCTTCCCCTCTAAAAAGACAACTTTTTTCTTTTTTTCGTTCTCGCAATTTTTATACCCCCCTTCCATCTTCCAAGGACTCGATCAATTCTCGATATCGAGAACAGCGCAAAGATGGCCGATGCAGGCTCCGGGGATGTCAAGAAGGTCGTGGTCGGCGGGCAGAAGCCTGCGAAAAAAGAGAAAAAGAGTAAAGCCGGCGTCGATGCTGCCAACACTGGTCCCGTCGAGATGAACCCACCGCCTGATTTCCTTAAGACGCGACTCGACTTGTTCGATCGCCTAAAGAAGAAGTACGACGACGACATAGCCAAGAGACCGCGCGAACAAATCACAATCACCTTGCCTGACGGATCCATCAAAGTCGGCACTAGCTGGGAGACCACACCGGGAGACATCGCCAAGGGAGTCTCTAATAGCCTGTATAAGCGCTCCGTCGTTGCCAGGTTGGATGGTGATAAGGAGAAGCTGTGGGATCTCGATAGACCTCTAGAGCAGAGCTGTAAGCTCGAACTCCTGACCTTCGACGACGAGCAGGGAAAGCAGGTGTTTTGGCATAGCTCTGCACATATCCTTGGTGAGGCCTGTGAGAGACGGTTCGGCTGTTCTCTCTGCATTGGCCCTCCTATCGACGATGGTTTCTACTACGAGATGGCTCTGCCCGGCGGCGCTGCCGTCCAGCAGAGCGACTGGACCCCGCTGGAGCGCATCGTGACCGACATCGTCAAGGATCGTCAGCGGTTCGAGCGCCTCGAACTCACGAAGCAGGATCTTCTCGACATGTTCAGCTACAACAAATACAAGCAGTACATCATCTCTACCAAGATTCCCGACGGTACTTCTACCACCGTCTATCGCAACGGCCCCCTGATCGATCTATGTCGTGGACCTCATGTGCCGGATACCGGCCGGATCGAGGCCTTTTCTATCATGAAGAACTCGGCGTCATACTGGCTTGGTTCCCAAGAGAATGACTCGCTCCAACGTATTTATGGAGTTTCCTTCCCAGACAAGAAGAAGATGGCAGAGCATAAGAAATTCTTGGAAGAGGCAGCTAAGCGAGATCACAGGAAGCTTGGAAAGGAGCAGGAACTATTCATGTTCCATGAGCTCTCCCCCGGCTCGGCATTCTTCCTGCCCCACGGCACAAGGATTTACAACACGCTCCTCGAGTACCTTCGAGATCAGTATCATAAACGGGACTATCAAGAAGGTTTGTGTAGCGATTCACAAAAATCCTCATCACTTTCTCCATAACTGACCTTGTTGATTTTCAGTCATCACCCCAAATATTTTCAATTCGGAGCTTTGGAAGATGAGCGGTCATTGGGAATATTACCAAGACGACATGTTCGTTATGGACTTAGAAAAGGAGAAGTGGGGTCTGAAACCCATGAACTGCCCAGCCCATTTCCTCATGTTCGGCCACTCTCCGAGGGTGTACAACCAGCTACCTTTACGCTTTGCTGACTTCGGCGTCCTCCATCGGAACGAGGCGAGTGGTGCCTTGTCAGGATTAACACGTGTTCGCCGTTTCCAGCAAGACGATTCTCATATCTTCTGTCGACTCGACCAGGTCACTGCCGAGATTTCCGACCTATTCGACTTCCTATCCGAGATGTATGGCCTGTTGGGGTTTACTTTCAAGCTTCAGCTATCTACCCGTCCAGAGAAGTTCATGGGCCATATTGAGACGTGGGACAAGGCCGAAAGCATGTTGAAGGAAGCCTTAGACGGATTTGCAGCAGGTCCTGGTGGTGTATCGTGGACTCTCAATGAGGGCGACGGTGCCTTCTATGGGCCCAAGGTACTTCCTATCCTCTTTTCCTCCCTAACCGCAGGCAATCTCGCTAACTATATATTATTAGATTGACATCAAGATCTTGGACTGCTTGAACCGGGTCAGTCTATGCTTGCTTAACACCCCCAATTATTATGATACAGAACGTCACGTCATACAGTTTTCCTTCGTCTAGTTTTAAAGCCATCGCTTGATTACGGAAGCTGTGAACTAATTAGGATTTTAGGAGTGGCAATGCGCTACTATCCAGCTTGATTTCATGGGCCCCGAAAGTAAGTAATGCGTCTCTCCCTACCTTGCCAATGAATATGCAATGCACATTTCTGACATAAATTTACTAGATTTCGGTCTCGAATACATCACTTCAGAGGTGCAAACCGCGAAGCCGAAGCAGGACGAACCAGCTACGCCAGCAGCGGAAGTCGAGATTAAGGATCCTAGTCCATCTAATGCGGACTCTGCGAACCCGGGCACTGGCGATAGCGGTGCCAAACGGGGAAGAGTCATCAAGCCCCTGAGTCCCGGATGCGCTCGTCCGGTAATCATCCATCGTGCTATGGCTGGTTCCATCGAAAGGTTCATGGGTAAGATTGATGACAGCTGAAAGAGAAGGTTAGACCGCTTATACCAAGTTATACAGGCATCCTTATCGAGCACTTCGCTGGCAAGTGGCCTTTCTGGTTAAGTCCACGACAGGTGATGGTTATTCCAGTAGGCATGGGATTTGTCCCGTACGCTCAAGAAGTCAAAGACATCCTGAAAAAGGCGAGGATATTCGTAGACATAGATACTACTGGAAATACCCTTCCCAAGAAGGTGCGAAATGCACAGCTGGCGCAGTACAACTTCGTCTTCGGTAAGTATCTACCTAGTCGATGTTTCATTCGCATATCCCTTGTTCGGGTTTAGCGGCCTGCTAACGGAATCAATGTTCGTCAAAAATAGTTGTCGGAGATGAGGAGATGAGAGGCAGACAGGTAAATGTGCGATATCGCGATGACACGTCGACCCAGGATCGTGGCAAGCCTGTATTGCTGGAAGAGGTGGTCGAGAAGCTGCAGAAGCTCCGGGTGGACCGGGGATCATACAACCCCTTCCCGTCAGTGAAAGAGGCGGATAAGAATGTGGCTTGAGCTGTGATTTGATCTTGTTAGCAACAGGCGATAGATCATGCCCGGTTGATGGACCTGGCTGACCCTGCGAGATACTCATAATAAAAGGGATTCCGAAAATATTCTGCTCCGAACGAGGTCGACGCTGGGAACTTCCCCTCTCTAGAATATACAATCAACTGCATAAGCCCAAGTTTATTCTCTGTGGAAGAAAGGAAATGAATGAATGAATAAAAAGTATGGTAAGTATTTCACACTTTAACACGCACTTGAGTCGGCCCAGAAAATTGTATTGATATTTCGCCAGTTTATTGACTGGTAGATCAATGACGACCTGAGGTAAACCAATCCTTCACATTCTCTTGGTCAGATAACAATCCCTCAGTGGAATCTGTATAACTAGGTATCTAATCACACTCGAACATTATGAGATCTTATAGACTAGTTTCTCGGCGCTGACCTTGCCATCTTGCTGCACCTGGAAACCAGATAAGATGTCATTGAGTCCCCCGAGCTCCCTTACCCTGTTGGGTTTGAGTTTACCACTAGAGAGCAATTCCGGTAGGATGGCAAGATACTTCTCCCACAGTGCCTTGTCACCCGGACTCGGGTCTCCGCAGTTATCGAAGGCGCCGAAACTTCGCGGCCGCTCGAAAACAGTGTACACGATGGTGCTTTCTAGCCTGACCTTTTCGTTCCCGATCTTATTCCTGATCTCATTCACGGGGAGGATGGTGATGATATGCCCTCCTTTAGCTGGCGACAACGACTTTATGATAGCCTCTGGTGTGCCTTTCTCGGATATGCAGTCGAAAGAAAATTCGAGGCCATCGTGAGTAAGTTTTCGCACCTGTTCTGGCCAGTCCGGATCCTGATAGTCGACGACGGCGTCGGCGCCTAGCGATTTTAAAAACTCGTGATTTCGGGCCGACCCCGTTGCGATCACAAACGCACCAGCCAACTTAGCCAACTGAACAGCATACTGACCAACGCTCGATGTGCCGCCGCTGACAAGGAAGGGGAAGGCGTCCTTGGCTGGCTGGCTTGGCTCGGGTAAGTTTAGCCTTCCGAAGATTGCCTGAACGGCTGTAGCGAAGGCTAGTGGGACGACGGAGGCATCCTGATAGGATATCTCGTCTGGGATGGGGTATACCAGACTGGCCTCGATGACGGCGTACTCTGCGAATACTCCCCTGAGAGGGTCGACGGAGGATCCTTGGACGAATCCCGAGACGCGTTGACCGTTGCGC
Organism: Annulohypoxylon moriforme; assembly: GCA_022695765.1. Lineage (NCBI taxonomy): Eukaryota > Fungi > Ascomycota > Sordariomycetes > Xylariales > Hypoxylaceae > Annulohypoxylon > Annulohypoxylon moriforme. Next base: position 11,203 of record MU403187.1, read on the forward strand.
CATCGGGAGCCATTGCTGTCTTCCACAGTACCGGCAAAATCGCACCCGATAATTCGACCTGGCTGTACCGACTTCATGGCTTTCCAGTCTGTCGGGTTCTGGGCGACATAATGGACCTTGACTAGTATTTCGCCTTCGTCGGGCTTCGGAATATCTATTTCCTTAACCGCCGCGGTCTTTCCATCGACTGTGACTAAAGCCTTCATATGCCGTGACATTATGCCCCTATTAGTAGCGTGGAGGTACCCTTGTCTTTGGACGTTTGGACGTGAGATTGTAACGTGGCGCCTCTGTAATACGAATATCTGACTTGTTAATGATGATGGCGATAATGCTGTCTGGACGAGAACTTCATCGTCATGACTAGTACAATTAATTTATACTATGTGCTTCATATAGCGGTGACTCGATACTGGTGCTACTTAATAATATAGGGGCTGACAAATTGGATCATTTGTAATAAAGGTGAAGATGTAGCCAATAAAACATCAAGAAATTCTTACATAAGCCGCCTCCAGGAATATAATTGACACGAGGATGTTTATTTTTATTTTATTTCGGCTTACTTTACCTGAAGTATCATCCACTTCTCGATCAGGGTGGTTTTTAATCGCATAGTTATGCTATGTTGGCCACTCACAAGAGACAAGTGAGTGAGATCAGATATCCTATCGTACCGTGGACAGGTGCCATTGGCTTGGCTTTGCATCGGCACGACTCCGTGGTCATTGGCTCGGGGTGATGTTTTTGTATTCATACATGGACCTCCTCCGATGTTACAGTAGCCTCGTAGCCTCGGTATCGCCTTCATGACGATTAGGTTCACATTCGCCCTGTGCCTAGATGAATGAGTATCATATACATATAATACATACAAGCAAGGGCTTGAACTAGGCATTGTTTCTACTACTTGGAGTCACTCGATTTCTGACTTCACCACTCCTTCGAACTCTTTCGATGGCCTGTCTGATCGCAGACGATTGGACGAAGTACAGAAAAGATCGATAGGTACAGGTATTCTATTGCTTGTTTGGCTCTCGAAGTCGGATGGGTGGTTACCCAAGTACATGCGGGTTGCTGCATCTCTCACAGCAAATGAATCATTATCATTATCATTATCATTACCATTATCATCTGTACATATCTGTATCTCCCGTGAGTTACGTGGGCCTATTGAAATACCTAATGACCTTTTCTCTTTCGTTCTGCTCTTGAGTTCCTCTTTCATTAAAAAATATTTCCGCCCTGTCAACTTCTTTTCAAACCCAACTTCCTTCTCTTACAAGGTGAATGAATCATGGCGAACCTTGAAGCAGAAAGCTCGTGCATCGTATGCAACACATCTCATGCTCGCTTCTGCGACCGTTGCAAAAGCACTCGCTACTGCTCAAAAGCATGTCAACGTGCTGATTGGCCTACTCACAAGCTTCTCTGTACGGCATACTCAAGTTTCGATACTGCAAAGCGACCAAGCAAGGATCACTTTCGAGCGATATTTTTCCCTGAAAGCAAGGAGAAGCCCGAGTTGGTGTGGATTCACTGCCCTTGGCATAAGGATGAAGATGGGTCGTACCAATATCCCGACAAGGACGCATTTCTAGGCGTAGACGCGTTTCCCGCCAACACTATGATACAGCGTAATTCGGTTTTGGAAAGGGATCTCCCCAATACAATCTTCCTCTGCTACCGCGATACTTTCCTTGTTGATGGATCAAGTCCTAATAAAAGCGTCGCAACTATCACTTCCACGAAACCATATCAATCTCACGATTGGCGAGGCCCGATGCTAGCTTATGGAAAAGAAGGGCTTGGTATTGACCAGACTGACTGTAAAGACCTCGATTTGAATGATTTTCGACATGTCACCGACTTGTTGATATCGTATGGCCTTTATCCAGCGCCGGTCAGTCGCCGATCTGTTGGCGAGAAGATCAAGGGTGTCAGGGTTAATTGTATCGGCGATCAGAAGGTGTGCGGGAGACCTGAGTTTGAACAAGTTGAAATTGCACATACGGATCCTATCTTCCTCCGCAACGACGTTTCTCAAATCATGGAACGCGTTGAGCTACCAATCTTCACACGACGCTGTTCCCCCGACCCAAAGTGGGCCAACGATAATGACTACGGGGCTTTGGAAGGTATCTATCCCTTCACTAATCAGGATGCTACATACTTGCATCTATGCTGCGACCCACAAGTCGATGCCAAGCTCCAGACGGGGTCATTGGGCTGGGGCTTTGCTCCCCTACAATGGCAGAATGATGTAGGGAGTGTCATCGTTGTCCGTCGGGATAAGAAGCCACTATATCCGCTACACGTGGAAGCGATGTGCAAATACTGTCGTTACGAAGCAAGTGATTTGTTTCAGCATTCTCATGGGGGGTTTGCCCCGGAAAAGCCGATGGGGAAAGAAGATGTGCTAACTATGATTTGCCGGCCTACTTTTGTCATATTTTGGTATAAGCTACTAGAGGAAAGGCGGAAAAGGGGGGAGGATATCAGCGCTCCGTATCCCTATTACGATGTATAATACCAGAAAGCCGAGGTCTGGCCCAGGTTAGGTGTTGGTGGTTCAAAACGATGAACAATAGCATGCTCTGATATAACTCACTAAGTAAGTGCCTGGGGAAGTGGGAGGTGGGAGGTGGGAGGTGTGCGGACCATTCCATTATTCTAAGTAACCTGCTCTACAGGTTGTCAGTTAGGTTAGGTGTATGTTACTACAGGATTCCCGTACCGGCATGTTTGACGGCTAGCTCGTCCCATCTTCATGCAGACATATGTTGACGAAAGATAATTAAATAGTATCATTCACTGTTAGAAATCCTTTATGGACATCGGCGATAGGACTAATAGACAAGTACCGGCGTGACCTGGTACGTTCTATCACGCATAGTGGTTCTGTACCTTCAAGCCCCTGAATTCGAATGACGTCCCCTCACGCTTATCTAGAACAGCCTTATAGTGAACATCTTTGACTCGTGCTCGGACGTACTCGGTCCCAGATACTACTGGCTTGCTGGGATCCTTATCCTCCGGCGGAATCAGTCCAAGCCGATCTAGGAGAGGGGATGGGACTGTCTTCATGGGGGTGCGAGCCCCCGGCCTGTTGAAGTAGAGTAATCCAAGGCGTGGGATGTTGATTTGATCCTTTGGGGGCGTGACCACGCGATGGATAGTGGACTTTATAAAGCCTACGTGATCATGTGAGCTGGGCGTGAAACCAACCAATCTGAAGATGTGGACTAACCATTCGTAAGAAATGTCAAAGTATCCGCCGCGTTGCAGGTAACTGGGGTTCTCTAAATTAGTAATCCATGTCCATTGTGTAATAGAGGCATTCATCTATGTCTTCTGCTTTGGCCTATCATCACGACGTAGAATTGTCGCGAAGGAGAATATATCTGACGAGATATTGGGAATTTTTAACTTACTACCACCATCTACTGGGCTAGCATACTTCCATTCGCCTTCTGGCGTGCGAATTTGCAACCCAGCAATATGCTGCGAGAAAAGAAGGGTCAGACTCCCGAAGTCAGTGTGACCACCTTTCTATATAGGCAAAAATTCGCCCATTAGCGTTTGCTTCATATCTGACCGTTGAGAAATCAGGGGTTTAAAGTGAGAAGTGAGGGCATGGGACGATCTTATGCATACCGAATAAGCCTGGGCTTTGTCCCATTCTTCCTGGCTTCTGACGTTGTATAACATGTAACGGAGGTGATCGTCGGATTCTTCGTCATAAGCATGCGCGTCGACGAGGTAGTTCTCCGGAAGCTCGAGGATAATGGAGATCAAAACGAAGAGCTTTCGGACCACCTTATCGAATAGCTCCCTATGGAATGACGCAATCTCTTCCCAATTCTGCTCAACTATCCTATGCCTCCCTACATTGTCATACGCCGAGATAGCTTTGGGTATGTTCAACTGTCGTATCATGAGCCTAGAACTGGCAGGCTTGGGGTCCACGTACATACCATTTCCACGTTTTCTTTGATCCCTGTGTCACCGATCCAGCGTGAATTCTCCCTATAGCCAAAATACTCCCCTTCGGCGAAGTTACAGGGGAACCGTCGCTTTTCCTCCAATGGCTGCTTGAAGAAGGCATTCCCGATACTAAACTGACGGAGGACGCGCTCATCGTCAATGCCCGTGTTGACTACGGACCAGAATCCAACCCTGGTAACAGCATCGTAGAGTTGCCTGGCAAGTTCCTGCTTACCTCCCGGGTCGTCGAAGAGTGACAGGTCAATCTTGGGCAATTCTGCCCATTCCAACTTTTCTGTTGTCTTCGCTGGTCGAGACCACGGCTTCACAGAAATCTCGTCGCCACCGAGTTGACCTACTGCGGACGTTTCAATAGCAATGGGTGCCATTTTGAACGATCTAATCCATATAAATTCCCTGGGAATAGGATGACTCCCGTGTCATAGATAGCCTCGTCCTATATTTATTTATCTAGGTAGATGGGTAAATATCTAAACGTTTAACAACAAAAGTGCTATCCCGTCTATTAGCTCTTAGTCTGTAATATCGGTTCTATATTTTTCTGGACTTAACTATGGCCAAGACTGATAATTTGATTGGTCGCCTTGGTCGTAGATTTGGAGGCGGGGGTAGTTGCGTGCTTGGTGTTCTCATCAACCTCATCGTAGGCGTGCTCAGAAACCTAGCAATGAGATTGGAGAAGCTTCCGGGATGCCCTGAAAGGGTTCCGAAAATTTTCGGATGCGCCTCCGTAACGGCCACATGTCGCGGCAATTGTTGATAATGTCGGTAGGGGCCGCCGGGTGCGACCCCTTTGTATGGCTACAACTATCCTTCCCTTGACCTCGAGTGCCATGGCTATAGGTGGATTACTTCTTATCCATTCTTACGATATATCTCTTGGGTCATAAGTGTGGGATGAACCTGGGGGTGTCCACTATGCTACAATTTTCCGTAGTATGATGCGATATCCTAATAAGTACTATGCCCAAACCAAGCTATCGCTGGTTCATAGAAATCTACCCTAGGCAATGTCCGTAGTCGCTTATATAGTCACTGGTAGGGAGCTTAGTTGGAAATGTCTCCCTCTTCTCCCTAGGGCACGAGTTATCCTACTCGGAACCCCGCCAAAAATATAAGTCTCGAAATATAGGTGACTAGGCAACTTGAACACATTTTAGCATGGCTTCTGGCTCCAGCAAAGTCGATACAATAATCGACGATACAGAAATCTCGGATCAGAACAACGACGTTGGGATAAACCAATACCAGGAGTTGTCGGAAGCTGACTCCGGGCTAGAAAAGGCTGCTATAAGGAAGATAGATATATGGCTTGTCGGGTTTTATTCGTTAGTTTATATCTTTAGGGTTATCGACTCAGCCAACTACTCGAATGCAGCAATAATCAATCTTGAACATGGGACGGGTATAAAGAAACAGCTTGGACTGAGTCCCTCGCAGTGGGCGGTAAGCAACACAGAGATCCTAAACCGTTTCTAACCCATCTCAGGAATGACTAATTAGTCGGTTCCTGGGATACGATGAAGCCCCCTAAGCCTCTCATAAAACGGCGGAAATACTGACTCTGGAGCTTGCAGTGGACTTTGTCTATTTTCTCATATAGCTATATGGTCTTCGAACCGACAAATACCCTGGCAATGAAAGTGTTTTCACCATCACGGTGGATGTTTGTCCTCATTCTCGGTTGGGGCATATCTGCTTGCTCATCTTCCGCAGCCCAGGATTTCAAAGGTGTAAGCGTACCTCGAGATGATATGACACCGGAGCGGTAAAATGATAGTTGCTGATGCGGCGTATGTATGTATTTAGATGATGTGCGTTCGCTTTGCCATCGGTATGGCGGAAGCGGGTTTCTTTCCGGCCGTGCTTTATCATATGGCCTTCTGGTATAAGCCCAAAGAGATGCCGCAGCGAATTGCCATATTCTACTCGGTGGGACAGCTTTCTCCAGCGGTGAGCGGCCTGCTTGCTTACGCCATCGGATTCATGGTAGGCTATGTTGTTTATATACGTTTTCATCGTATGCCCTGTGATCGAATGCCGCCACTAATGCACTTTATGTCTTAGGATGGGATAGGAGGCCTCGCCGGTTGGCGGTGGCTTTTCCTGATTGAAGGCCTGCCCGCCATCGCCCTCTCGGCCATTGCACTGTGGCTCCCTGACTACCCGGAGACGGCAAGAATTCTCACGGACAAGGAGCGGGCCATCCTCCAGGATCGTCTCGCGCAGACTGCCCCGACGGGTAGGAAAGGACACTGGGACTTCGAGTCGTTAAAAAAGCTCCTGAAAGATCCAACCTTCTATACATTTTCTGCCTATTGGATATGTCACGGGATCGGTGGGTTTGGAATCGGGACTGCCCTCCCTACGGTCATCTATGAGTTGGGATTTACGACAACATCCAATTCGCAGTTGATGAACATCGTAAGGAACCACACTATCGTTAGCCTTATGTTTTGCCCCACTAACGTTCAACGATAGCCTCCATACGTGTCCGCGTTTCTGTTTCTAAACATCGTTGGTTACTTCCTACATAAGAAAACCATCAGGTCGTGGACGACTGCGGTAGCGAGTAAGTTAACCCAGCATCGGGCCCGGGGACGACTCAGATTTAGGCATGAATTAATTTGGTTTTAGTCGAATCGACGATCATCATTTGCTACATCATTCTCTTCACTGTCCATAACGCAGTGGCGAGATATGTATTTCTGATCGTCGCCGTTTCGTGTGCCGGCTCGGCATATCCTGTGATATGGCCCGAACGCATTCGAGATCTTGAGGGGACTGTCGGGTCCGGACTTGGTATTGGGTTCACGAATGCGATGGCCCAGTTCAGTGGCATAGCGGGTCCTCATGTGTTCAGCACAGTGTTTGGTCCGACATACCACGTATCATACGGGATCTGTCTTGGATTTCTGTGCGTAGGAATTGCATCGATACTTATTTCGTGGCTTCTTGTTCGGAGAAAAGATCGGAAGAGGAGAGTAGAACAGGTTTGAGAGGGGGAGAGATCTGTACACTTTTGAATATTAGATATGAATACTCATGCCCCTTTCTTTCCGACAAAAAAATATTTTCTTTGCAAAAATTTATTAGGATAGATGGGTTCTATGTTACATAAAAACTATGATAGGCAGACGTAGGTGAGAGAGTGAGTCAGTGAATCAATCAATAAATAAGTAAGGGAATGATGATATTTGTATAATAATAAATATGCATAATATGCAAACGAAGATGCAGAGTATTGTGCAAAAATAGACATGGTCCTAGTGGGGATTGAACCCACGACCTATGCATAACTCATATGTTCAATACAATTGTATATAAGTATAAGAGCACCATGCTAACCACTGCACCATAGGACCGTTCGTCTTTTATCTAAGCTTCAGCTAGTAAGTGGCGCTTGGATAATTGTCGGCTGATTGGTTAAGTTGGATTATATTCCATTGTGTATTTGAATGTCTTGCTCAGTGCTCACGTGCTGGCGCTTTACCTATGTAGTAATGTACCTGATGTACCTATGTATAATTACTGACTAATTAAGAAAAAGAAAACTTCACGAGATTGTCCCCCCTTCTTTCTCTATTGCTTTGCTGATATTGCGAAAATCTTACATTTATTAACTAAATTTTATGACAACAAATTCTTTTCTTTACTATTTAATTTCTTTATTTAATTTTTTTATGATATTTATAATCTCCGCAATATCGAATCGGCAATTGACATTGTATTGACGCACGAGATGCGATTCTATCTGTAGGTGGAGGTGTGTAGTTTGCAGGTTGGAAAAGGGGGATTGCATCGTTGTGGCTGATCGACTCCATGTTCTAGACCCCTTTTGCTCCGATATACTCAGAAGCAAGGTGGCGGGGAAATCGGCAATCCTTAAGGTCTCTGAGCATTTCTGGAGTCAGATTATAAATCACACACACACACGGAAATTCTATACATTCCACAACTTCCATAAATTCGGAGCACGTTACGGATTTGGAAATCTCATGCCGGAGAGGTGCCTATTCTACCCACTGCTCTGCCCACTGCTCTACCCTCTACCCATTATTTAGACAATCTACTACCTCCTTTGAACCTAGGCTAGGCACAACTTCTAAACTACCTAGGCTATCAATTTATTTACCTAGGTATGTGGGGACCCGGTGAAATCGCTATTCGGATATCTTCGAACTGAAGCTTGTTTTAGGAGTGGATTCATTTATTTTAGTTGTAGCTGTTGACGCCCCGAAACGTCATCATCATTCTAGTTCTCTGACTTATAGGCGTGGAATGAAAAAAAAAACCGTATTTAAGTATGTAGTATGAGGTATAAGAGTGGGATATCCCGCAAAATAAAGAAGAAAAAAAGAAGATCAAAGAAATTGTTGTGTTACTCGCCGACAGCAACCCCATCTTCCACTTTTCTATCAAAGCTAATTAAGATCACGTAGAAGCGACAAGATTATTGAAAAAATGACCCCGAACAAAACACTTATTTTCAAGAAAGTCCCAACCGGATTTCCGGTGCCAGGCGAACATCTCGCTGTTGAGGATCGGCCGATAGATCTAGACACGGACGCGCCTAAAGGAGGTCTGGTCGTCGAGATACTCTACGCTTCTTTTGACCCTTACCTTCGTAGCAAGATGCGCGATGCTAGTATCAAGTCCTACTCACCACCTTTCGCCATTGATGAGCCGCTCACGAACCACACGGTCGCTCGCGTGCTCAAGTCGGACAGTCCGGGATATGAAGAAGGGGATCTTGTAGTTGCTTTCCTCCCGATCGCGGAGTATGCTAGAATCCCGGACCCCTCGGCGACGAGCGTCCGCAAGATCAACAACCCGCATAATTTAGATCTCGGCTACTTCCTCGGCCCGTTGGGAATGCCGGGCCTGACGGCCTACGCCGGGCTAAATAGGATCGGGAAGCCCCAAAAGGGGGAGACAGTATTCGTCAGTTCGGCGGCTGGTGCCGTTGGTCAGGTTGTCGGACAGGTTGCCAAGAATGAGGGACTCAGGGTCATTGGCTCCGTTGGCTCTGACGAGAAGCTGGACTATATCACGAAGGAGCTCGGATTTGACGGCGGTTTTAACTACAAGAAGGAGTCCGCTTTCGACGCGCTTCCTCGCCTTGCGCCAAACGGCATCGACATCTATTTTGAGAACGTGGGAGGGGAACAGCTTGATGCTGCTCTTCTTAATATGAATAGTCACGGACGAATCCCAGTTTGCGGAAGTATGTGCCATCTTGAAAATTCCTAGCACCCCGTCCCCCCTCCCCTTTTCCATTTAATAGTTTAAGAATTCTTAGCTGGGGAGTACTTACTAACCCGTGTCGTTGCAGTGGTGCGATTAACCCTCCAAGCCGAAAGAATTTCGGTAGTTTTTTTCTCTCTTCGTTTTTCGTGCTGACGTTCATCTAGATTTCTGGATACAATCTCCCCCCTGACCAAAGATACGGTGTCAAAGGCCTTTTCCTGCTTATCTCGAAGCTCATAACGATGCAAGGGTTCCTTGTCGGCCAACCGGAATTTGGGCGCGCGTACTTCCAGGAGCACCAACAAAATGTCCAGAAGTGGATTGTGGAAGGTTCCTTCAAGGCTAAGTTAGATATTACTGAAGGTATTGAGCAGGCGGCTGAGGGATTCGTTGGTATGCTCAAGGGTGAAAACTTTGGAAAGGCTATTCTGAAAATCAAATAAGCGGCTCGTAGAGTCTGCTGTATCGTTTGTACGTGGGCCGTCTTACGTGGCCATCTGGGACTTCCGCAGCTGAGGGCATCAAGGACGTGCATCAAAGGAGACGATGATGGATGTGATAAAAGCTTCATCGTTATTTGGCATGGTTCAGCTACTGCCTGTGTTTTGGTACCGAATAACCTGAACCTGGATTTCATAGGCTGATTCTCATTCTAAGTGACATGATCTTCAAGAGTTTGAGTATTCTAGAGCAAATATTATTACTCTGCAGGCTACAATAGTAGCTACGTGGATCTATCGCCATCGACCATCGGCCGCATGAATGGGTTTGCATGAGCGCAATCTAGTCTGAGGCTCACGTCAATTAAGGCAAAACGTACCTACTTAGGTAGGTAGGTGAGTAATTATCATGACATTTCCGAATTCTTCGGCAGCGGAGGAAATAAGCTGGGGTATGTAACAGACGCCACGAAAATGCACTCGATCAAGTAGTAGACATGGATGACCCTGATTCCTTACCCCCTTTTCAACTTTCGTCCTCTAACCAACGCCTTTTCGTGAAGACTGGACTGCTGAATGCATCTGACTTCACGGCCGGTTAAACCCTTGTTTGGCCTGGGATCCGTTAGTTGTTACTGATAACTCAAATAGCAACGGTCTGAAAATCTCACCTTCATCTGTTCTATTCTGGCCTTGAGCTGGCTCGTGACTTCTGCCGCCCTCTTCCAACTCTCCACACCATTACTACCGGTTCCACCTGGGACCGAGCTCGTACCGGATCCGGTGCCGTGGGCAACTCCTTCCTCTACCGGCGCGCTCCTGAAGCCGCGAGCAGGGCTGCCCCTCCCGCTCGATCCACTGTTGTATCTTAACTCCGGGCTCAGCTTGCTCCTCGGGTAGTTATGAGGCGCATCGCCATTTTCCTTCTCTTCCGAGAGGGTGCTGGTGAAGCTCATTCTATTATTTCGGGAACCCGAGTAATTTGCACCATCGCGGTAGATGCCCATGTCATCTGGGGTAGGACTTGTCATTCCTGGACTGACGACACCTCCGGAAATGCCCAGACCCTCGGCTCGGCTAAGAGCGCGCTTGAGGCGTTCTAGTTCCCGTCGGAGTCTCTCATTCGTTTGCTCCGTTGCCTCCGCATCGCTCCTTGCCCTGACAAGCTGGGTTTCCTTGGCCTTGATGCTGAGAACGTCTCGTGTGTGATCCTCAATAAGCCCGGCATTTTGGTTTTTGAGCTCCTGGACTTCCGAAACGAGTTTATTTCGCTCGTGCCGCATCTCGTCCACCTGCTTGGTGAGCCGATCGTTCGCCGCGCGCAGCTCCTCGAGCTCCGCACGCTCTAAAGCTGTGAGTCCACTGGACGGCGGAGGCGAGGGAGCCGAAGGTGCTGCCACGGGTGCTACCCCGGGTTTTGTTAAAGACCGTGCAGCAAGACCACCTCGCCCGAGCCCAACCCGAGGTTTCGGCGGAGGTGACGATACCAGCGGTTCCTCGTCCTCTACGGGAGGTGGCGGCGGGGCCGCGGCGGCTGGCGCCCGTCGGGGGGACGCGACCCCTGGGGGGCCGATACGTCTCTGCGGCGCCTTGAGTCCGGTAAGACCGGAAGTTTTAGGCATGCCAAGTTTGCTACCAACAGCGGATCTAGATGCCTGCTGTGTCGTAGGCGTGGGCTCCGATGCGGGTTGAGGGGGCGCAGAAGCAGCCGGGGCAGGCTTCTTTGTGGCACCAGGGGCTTTCTTACCACCGCCGACGATCTTCTTCGGACCACCAGGTGGGCCTCGCGCGGCCGGAGCCGGAGCAGGCTTTGGCTTGTCTTTAGCTTTGACTTCGGCTTTGTCGAAGTATTCCTTGATTTTATTCTTTCGAATGTCGTCTAGGCCTTCGAGGTGAGGGTTCATGGCACGTTCGCCAATAATCTTCATGACGGTTCCGAGAACCTCGGCACCGCCAGATCTCAAACCCTCGCTAGATTCCGAAAGCAGCTTCTTCGCAGCTTCCACGATGCTGGCGACCTCTTGCTTGCTCGGCGGCTCTCTGGTCGTCCTTAGACAGCGGACAAGAAATTTCATAGTTCCCTCTTTGACCTGTGGATTTTTATGGCTAAGAAACGAGAAGATATCCTCAAGACAATCGGACAAGCTTGTAGAGAGGAATACTGAATCTAAGGCGACACCTAACGCATCTGCAACGGACTGCTTCTTCTCCTTTAGCCGTTCCATAATTGGCGCCATGACAACCGACCGATATTTGCCGTAGCTTTTTCGGAGGCCCTTCGCGAGTACTTCAATGCACTGAGCTGCCTGGGTTACGACGGCAATGTTGGCGTCCTTCATGCATTTGGCAAAACCGCGATTGATCTCGCCAAAATCGCCGTCTTTGATCCTTGGTACGTTGAGAACGGCGTAGAGGGCCTCGAGAGCCTCCTTGCGGTCTTTCCATTTCGACGAGGCGAGGTTGTCGTGAAAGTTGGCGGGCACCTTTGATAGAACGTCTTGGGGCTCTGCAAGGTCAAACGCATCGACTTCGGCCGGTTCCTCGGCTCCGTCATCGTCATCTAAATCCTCTCCTTCAGCCCCTGGCGGCGGCGCGCGAGCCATGGCCGCCTGCTGGGATCGCAAGAGCCGCTCCTGTTTTGGTGGCGGTTCCGTCTTGATTTTTTCGAACTGTGCTTCCAGATCGGACTGTTGGGTTGGCTTCAGATCGCCCCAGAACATAGGTTTCATCGCATCTCTTAGCCATCTGTAGAACTCGACCGCTAAGTTGGTAGCCTCGGCTCGTACGTTCTTGTCCGCGTGTCCGAATGCCTTCGGAAGGATCTTCAGGACGGGTTTCGGGTCGGCTATTTTACAACCATAATTGTGAAAGATGGTGGTGAGCGCAGCTAGGGCGGCCGCAATGACTTTAGGCTGCTTTGCGGATATGGCTGGGATGATATCCTCGACTATGGGACCGGCGGTATCGAGCTCTATAAGGAGCAATAACGCTTCGATCGAGGACGCTTTGGTGGCAGGTCTCGTAGACACAAGACCTTTTTCGACGATGGGAGTAACGACTTGGCCGCGTGAACGTACGCAATTTTCTTTTCCGCCAAATTTAAGGAACGCGCAGAATGCAGCAATGCCGTCTGATTGCGCGGCAACGTTCGAATCCGCTACGGCACCCTTCCATAGACTAGGATCTTGATTGAACGGCCGAAATGCGGGATCGTGTTCATCTGGAGTAAGTTCAAATAGCTTTGCCGCTTCCTCGTACGCTTGCTTACGAGCTTTCCAGGCCTATTGAACCCGATATCGTTTAGTATAAGGATAGGGATAAGGATAAGGAAACCAAGAGAACGTAGGTGATACATGTTGATATACGCACTTTATGTACCCATCTCTCTGTTAGTGGTAGAGAGCTGTAGTCTGGCTCTCCCTCAGCCATATTGGCGGTGATAGGAGGTCGATTTCCTTCGGTCGTTAGCGGCGTAGATATTAATCTCGGTGCGGAGCGGGTGTATTGTAATCGAGGGGTGCGCGACTGGCTTTCTTTTTGGTACGGTTAGGCGATAGAAGTGAGGCTATCTTTTTCTAGATTAGTTTCCGTAGAGTAAGCCTCTTAACCTTTTAGGAAGGTCTTAGGAAGGTAAGGATAACTTTTGTGTGCATGGACTGTGAGAAACATGGGGAAAGAAAGAGCTCGGGATGAATTTGGCAAGTTGTTTTCTTATTGTTTCTAGTCCTTCGTATGAATAATAAGCATATATAATACTATTAACGCTTTTGTTGCACTGTTGAAGGAGGGTAGCTCAATTGTAGGACGTAGGAGGTATAAAGGAATTCGATAGAAGGTAAACATGAGAGACATGGCGAACATACATTACTTTTATGAACCAAAATTATAATATGAACTAGTCGTCGGTCGTCGGTCGTTAGTTGTTAGTTGTTAGTTGTTAGGTGCCGGCAGTCGATAGAGGATGGTGAATAAGTCGGTCGCCCGTGGTATACCAGATATCTCCTGTCCGTGTCTACGTTTTGCTATAGCTCGTGGTGGAAACTGTCCTCGAACCGGATGGTCGAGTTTGCGTAATGTTTGTTGATGGGATCAGATCGAGGCTTGAGAGACTTGGGACGTGGAACGTGGAACGTGGGACTTGGGACTTGGGACTTGGGACTTGATCGGGATGTGGAATTCGTCACTGATTGACTTTGATAGCGCTTTCTATACTCGCGATATTCGGTCGGAGAAATTTATCAAGGAAGGGTTACGATAAAATAATCACCCAAGGTATCAATTTATCTGATAGGGAAGGGATTCCATAAAAAGATAAAAAGTTATGTGCATCTGAAGCACTTGAGTTTATTAGGTACATCGATGTATGTAGAAATTCAATACATATTGAATGTTGAGGGGTGCGAAACGTACATACTAGGTACATAAAGATGCGATGAGAAGTACCCAATACAATACCATACCCGGTATTACCTAGCAGTAGAAACCTTATGTTGACGATAACGATCAATGGGATGGTGCATTATAGGCACCTAGGTACCTACCTAGGTACATAACCAAATTCTTACCTTTATCCCACTAAAAGATAGGTGGGGCACCTAGGTACTGGCCTGCTGGTTTACAACTTGGAAGGTTCAATGTTGACGTAGCGACCTACTAGCTGGGGTTGCCATCAGGGCAACTGCCAACTGGGTGCAAAAATAATGGATGTTTACCTCAAGTTGGGCGCTGGTGGGCTGTTGCTACGGGGCACATCCATGGTCCATGGATACGCCACATCCATGACTCATGTATAGATACAATGATACATATGGACGTACTTGGGTATGTACCTGAGTATCTAATGTTATAATTGATGGAGGGGTATATGTGTGGCTTGTGCTTAACAGCTGGACTACCAAATGTCAAGCCATGTGGCTTGCGAATATGGCATATGCACATGTCTTGTCGGGTTCGTCCCAAGAAGTTCCCAAATGTGAATATTCCAATATTCTAATGTTCCAGCCCATCGCCAGTCAATGCATCGTCGGGATAGAAACATAAGCTAAAACATCTTTGACTGTCATTATCACCCCCTTTCTCTTCTTTTCTATTCGAGATCCCACGAATTGAACGATCGCCTATCTGTTTCCACCGGAAAACGATGCCTCCGTTACCCTACATACCACATATGGACGCATCTACTTGATTAAATTGGATCATCCTATTTTCGCACTTGCAAGGGCGACGGGCGACACGGAGCTTCAATTACACCTTTTCGGCGCACACCAATATAACGCGAACGTGAATAGGTGCATATTGGATGTAGTTCAGATTCTACCGTATACCACATACCGCATACCGAATACCGATACCGCACGACTCACGAACCAAAACTCGTCTTACACTTTTCCACTTTACACTCTACACTCTACACTTTGAACGGCACGCGCACGCATACCATATTCTACTACTAGACGAACAGTTCGACCACCTACGCAACTAGCCTTTCAATATCTTGCACGGATATTCTTTTTCTAGGAATATCACACCTTCACACCTTCACACCTTCACACCCGCCAACTCCGCGTACTCGATCTACCAAGTGCCTATTGGCCAAGCTCTTCAAGTGTATACCATATCTTGCATAGTTGGCCGGCAATTCATTCACTCTGCCTGACCCTTGCATCCGTCGCTCTGACGAACATTCTCATTCGATCCAATCCGGAAATTTCCCAACGACTCACCCCGAGCCCGTCGCCGTTGGCACTATACCCAAAATTCATAATATACCATTTCTTTGTCGCCGTTCTCTGAGACCGTCCCTAACGTCTTGCGCTGGCTCTTGTGTTGGTTGGTTGTCCCTTCTCTTTGTTACGGCCAGGTTCTGTCGCTCTTCTAAGAACTGCAATTCAGGTCCCGCAGCTATATTGATCGTCGTACTTCCCTTTCTCTAGAATATTTGATTTCGTCATCGTGTTACTAGGCTCATGAACGCCTTTGAGGTGTGAATTCCACAAGATGAGCCAAATCCTGACTTCACGCCAAGCCGAAGAGCTGTAAGTTGTTCCTTTTCGAAACCTGATATTCTCCATTCTCACTGAAGTAAGAAAAAAAAAACGAGAGACAATACTAATTATTGTTATAGACATAAAGCCATTATTGCTTACCTGTCATCCAACAACCTACCTAACACGGCAGCTGCATTGCGAGAAGAATTGAGCCTTGGTGACAGCTTCGATGCTGCTACCTCAAAGAAATATGAGGGTCTCTTAGAAAAGAAGTGGACTAGTGTTGTGCGGTTACAGAAGAAGGTATGGCAATCAACATCCTCTGTGAGCATTGGCCCTATTCTGATATATACATTGCCCCTGTGTTAGATCATGGACCTGGAGTCAAAAACTGCCTCCCTGCAATCCGAGTTGGATAATGCAACACCTACCTCCCTCTCAAAGCGAAACCAGGATCCATCTAGCTGGCTCCCCCGATCTCCTGCACGCCACACCCTCGAGTCCCACAGAGGGCCTATCACCTCCGTCGCTTTTCACCCTGTTTTCTCTTCTCTGGCCACCGGTTCTGAGGACTACACCATCAAAATATGGGATTGGGAATTGGGTGAATTGGAGCGGACGATAAAGGGACACACCAAGGCGGTGTTAGATGTTGATTTCGGTGGCCCAAGAGGAGGAACCCTGCTCGCATCATGCTCGAGCGATCTGACTATCAAATTATGGGATCCTTCCGAAGATTACAAGAATATCAGGACCCTGCCAGGGCATGACCATAGCGTTAGTGCCGTTCGGTTCATCCCATCAGGCGCGGCCGGTGCTCCAAGTTCTAGCAATCTTCTGGTGTCTGCCTCTAGGGATAAGACTCTACGTATATGGGACGTATCGACGGGTTATTGTGTTAAGACGATACGAGGACACGCCGAATGGGTTAGGGATGTCTGCCCGTCGCCGGATGGTCGTTATATCTTGTCTGCAGGCAACGACCAGACTGCTCGCCTCTGGGATATTTCACTTGCGAATCCCGAGAGCAAGCTGACATTGGTCGGCCACGAGCATACGATCGAGTGTTGTACCCTAGCACCCCCCTCCACTTACCAATACCTTGCGCCCTTAGCTGGGCTGAGTAGACCGCCCCCGGCTTCGAGTTCTGCAGAGTTTATGGCGACTGGATCCCGAGATAAGTCAATACGTATCTGGGATGCGAGAGGCAACTGTATCAAGACTCTTGTGGGCCACGACAACTGGGTGAGAGCATTAGTTTTCCATCCGGGAGGAAAATACCTGCTCAGCGTCTCCGACGACAAGGTCTTGCGTTGCTGGGATTTATCCCAAGAAGGAAAGTGCGTGAAGATGCTCGTAGATGCGCATGGTCATTTTGTGTCTTGCCTAAGGTGGGCGCCGGGAATCGTACGTGAAGCGGCAGCAAATGGGTCAACTGAGGGACAGAATGGTGTCTCTACGAATGGTACTACAAAGGCCGACGTGCAGATCCGATGTGTTATTGCAACTGGATGTGTGGACTGCAAACTAAGAGTGTTCGCCAACTGAAAAGCGCAAACGAGATACGCAACGGAAATCGGGAGAGAAAAAAAACGGAGCGAAACGATTGATCCTGGCGTCGATTTGGTATAGTCTGGGCTCCTACCAATATCTGGCATGTTTTCACGGCTAGATAATGCATTGCCCGAAGGGATGGCTAGAGAATCTATACCCGAATGCCGTGTGGCTATCGCGCAACTGCAGCTACGCCATCCTCTGAGGCAGCTTACAGGAAATCCCGAAACGGATTTTTGAGGCCGAGCGATTGGAAGGCTACAGGATGGAACCGAACTTGACGAATGAAGAAGTGACGAGATTTGGAAGTGTTGTAGATTCCAAGGTTGGCACCATCTTTCTGCGGTGTGTTGGCATCGTCAGGCTGATCAATGATGGCAACAGTAATTAGATATGAAAGAAAATAGATACCCAATCGCCGTATGCTGAGAGATTTGAATATATGATGAGGCATGAATCTCATGACTTCAATGTTGCTACTTATGTAGTTCCAGTCGTTTATAACGCGCGTACATAATCCATCCTGAGGACTTCTTTTGTAAGGACCTATCTATCTATGTATATCAATATGCTTACAATAACTACATATACCAGGTAGTATAACTTTGGAACCAATTATTTGTTTTACAGGCTGGTACCTAGGTAGGTACCGGTGATTGAATTTTGTAGTTGACGGCACGGGAGTTAGCTACATACGTACCTTAGGTAGGTAGTTATGTATTACCCCTATTCTTACTAATGCAGGTTGTCGAGCAACTCTCGTCGTAGGTATTTCTATTATATAGGTAATACATATAAGCAATTCAAAACCTCGTAGAATATATTTTGAAAGCTAGACTGATCTCTAAATTCGTACTGCTGAGTTCAATTTGTTATCTCTATAAGAACTGCATACCTCACGTAGGTACATTTATATGTATGGATGTATGTACAATATTATGTACGGAGAACATGTACATAATGTAGTGCATAAGCATCTACGGGCGGCACCCTAACCAATCGGGTTCTAGCACGAACCTTTCCGCACAGTGAGAGAGGCTTACTGGGGCAAGAGAGATGGAGAGGTGGAGGTTTACTGCGCCACATGCACGTGTCTGACGTGTGTAGCCCTTGGAAGCTGCAACAATGGATGAATGGGAAGGAGAATCGCACTTGATCCAACACATCACATTACTTGCAGTAATTGACGGCGGTATCTACCTAGTAGTATCTACCCACATATGTACTATCCATTCAGCAGTCTAGATTCCCAAGGTCATTTGCTAACCTTAAAAATACCGAGTCGAATCGAATCGAGTCAGACCAAACCAAATCAAATTAAATCGGACATCAAATCGTATAACCCATCCATAATCCGTCGTCTAGTAACTGACTTACATATACATACATCCATTACCTCTTATACATACATATCTACCTACCTACCTAGTACCGACTCATCCACCTACCCGTCCTCCGCAATCAAAAATCCTCCGGCCAAGATCTATCTAGTACCTAGGTAGGTCCAAGTTCAGGTCCAAGTCTAAATCTAGGTGTAAAGAGTCTAAGAGTCCAAGAGTCTAGGTCAGTTCTGGACTAACATAGACATCCGTCCCAAATTCTTTTCTTTCTTTTTCGCTCTAATTTTATTTCACCCTTCTTAGATACCTTTACTGACCCGAGTCGTACATACTCGGGCACTTACCTAAGTACCTACTGTATCTTGCTTTGCAGAAGCCGTGCTTTTATCCTCCCCCGCCTGTAAATCCGCACGTCGTCGCTTTTATCCTTGACCCTACTATGTGCTAAGAAATAGGTGTGGCTGAAGCGACACATTCAATAGCATTCATTGACATTGGCATGGGCATTGGCTTTGGCATTAGCTTTATCAGGTACTTTACTTACCCTACTCGGTAGCTAACTGAGAGACAAGCACCTAAATCCCACGATCGCTACCTGACCGAATCTTAAATTCTTTTTCTTCTTCTTTTTTTTATATATATCGCATCCGCATCCGCCTCTGTTTTTTACCTGGCTACTCTCTATACTGACAGATCTCTAATTCTTAATTCGCAGTATTTGGAATCGGTTTAGGTCTCCCCTTTTTTGAGGGGTTTGACATGAAAACCTAAGGCACTAAGATCAACCTGACAAATTGATCAAATTGATTATTCCATTGTCACCGACCGACAGGACTGGTCTTCGAGAGGTCAACAAGAAAGAAAAAAAAATACTCGGGAAAGGCGAAAAAAAAAGTCACACTTTGCTTGCGCCGGTAACGATATTTTTATATTTGATCATTACTTTCGCCTTTTCTCTCCACGCGCGCTATCGAATCAAGTCCGACCAAATATACGTCTCGTATGCCGAATCCCGCACCTTACGCCCTTGGACGATCTTCATTCGCGTTCACGTTCATTCCCGCACTTCTATCCATAACCCTCTTAGTCCGGTGCCGCTGTAGCACAGCCGGCGCAGTGACTTAGGGTATCGCTCCCATTCCGAGTCGCCATGTTCTGGAGATTCGGCGGTTACGCCAACATCTCAACGATCGATACCATTCTCGATAAGCAGGACTTCCAACTCGAGGATCTTCTCGACGAGAGTGATCTGATCCAGGAGCTAAAACAACATAACACTAAACTCATAGAATACTTGCGCGAACCTAAAGTCCTCGAAAGGCTCCTCGAATATGTCGTGACCCCCAAACTTGAGCCTGTGGAAACCCCCGAGGATGACACCAACGATGACGACAAGAAAGGAAGATCTAGGGGTTTGTCTTTTGGCCGTCCCCGCGCCTCGTCGAGAGCAACGAGCGATGGTGCGGACGAAGACGAAGTCGAGAAGAAGCGAAATAGATATGCCTATGTTGCAGCTGAGGTTCTTTCTTCAGATAACTGGTCCATTTACGAGGCCTTGATGGAGAGCCACCACCTTTTGTGCAACTTCTGGAACTTCCTGAAGCTCCCATCTCCCTTAGATCCACTACAGGCTAGCTACTTCACCAAGGTGAATGAGGCCCTCTTCGACAAGAAGACGGACGAGATGATAGCTCTATTAAAATCCCTCGACGATGCCATCTCTAACATGTTACGGCACGTTGATTGCCCGATGATTATGGACCTCCTTCTTAAGATTATCAGTCTCGAAAGAACAGAGAACGGACAGGGTATAGTTGAGGTATGGTTATATCTAAAGCTGAAAACGTAAACTGTAAGGTTATATGAAGATGGATAGCTGACATGATCATATTCCTCCTAGTGGCTGTATACTAAGGACGTCATGCCGACGCTGCTCTCGTTCCTTGGACCGGAGCACAATTATGCCACGCAGACGTCTGCTGGCGATTTCATTAAGGCTATCATTACGGTTTCTGCTAATGCCTCACAGAATGAGCAGGCTTGCATCGGCCCGAACGAGCTCACGCGCCAGTTAGTATCCAAACCTTGCATCCAGACGCTTATCGGGTACATGCTCGGCGGCGGGAACGCCCTGACCGTTGGCGTGGGCATTGTCATTGAAGTTATTCGAAAGAACAACTCCGACTATGACCCAGATGTTGGACCCGACTCGAACGCCTTGCCATCTAGCCGTGACCCTATATATCTCGGCACCCTGCTTCGTTTCTTCGCCAACCATGTTCCCGACTTCATGTCATTGATTCTCAACGCCCCAGCCCAGAAGCACCGGCTAGAGTCGACGTTTGGTGAAAAGATTGAACCCCTCGGCTTTGACCGGTTTAAGACGTGTGAGCTCATGGCCGAGCTCCTGCACTGCAGCAACATGGCGCTTCTAAACGAAGTTGGCTCCGAGCAAGTTATTGCCTTGAGGGATGAAGAACGGCAGCGGCTACGAGCCCAAGGCCGACTTGCCGCGAACCGTGGCGAGGAGGCACAATCATCAGAGGACCTAACTATGCGCATGCGCCATTCATCGCCTGATGATAGCCGCCGCCTCGAGGTCACGAATGCCTCCGATGATGATGGGTTCGAGGAAGTTACTCCGGCGGGCGAGATGACCGAGGATACTTCCCATGAATTCGTGAAGGCTGAAGATGAGATCGCTAATGGGCCAGCCTCATCCTTCGACAGGGAGGATGATGATTTCGTGGAAGAACCTCTCAGCTCCCCTAGGTTAATTGTCCACGATGGCAAAGTTGACGAGCAACAATTTGAGAATCCCGAGCTCGTGGTTGCGCCTCTCTCACCGAAAAAGCCGACGGCCTTACAGCAATTTACAAGGGAGGATGATAACCTAACGGTTCACTCCGAGTCACACCAAACAGAGGAAACCGGCCATAAGTCAGAGGGTGACGGTCATCCCATATCGGCTACCATCGAAGCAACGCAACCGCGGTCTACATCTGAAGAATTACCTGGAATCTCCGGCGAGGTACCGGAAAGTTCTACTGGTCAAACAGCCCAGCCAGAAGGAGTAATTTCTTCACTCACCGCCGAGGCATCTACTGCGATCGACGCTTCTATGGCGAACGAATTAAGTGCGGTTTCGAACGAACTGTCTCAACTAAAGCTTGGAAATGCGGGCTTGCCTTCGGGTGATGTACCCATTACAGCTGTAGGTCAGCCGGAGCCGGGTCCACCCGGAACCGGCGAACGTCTCGACCCGGTTGTTGGCGACTTCCTGAAGATGCAATTTGTGGAATATCAAGTGGTGCCGACGATATTGGTGAGTGGCTTCAGGCGAAAACACAGTCGTGCTTGATATGAGGCTAATCTTATTCTAGTCATTTTTCTTCATGTATCCTTGGAATAACTTTCTCCACAATGTCGTTTACGATATCGTCCAACAAGTATTCAATGGCCCTATGGATCGTGGCTACAATCCTACTCTGGCTATCTCGTTGTTCGAAGCTGCCGACATTACGAACGCGATCATTAGTGGCCAGGCATCCAGCGAGCAGTCGCAAGCCCGGAACAAGACTCGCATGGGTTATATGGGTCATCTTACACTTATTGCTGAGGAAGTTGTCAAGTTTACAGAAAGGAATCCGCCGGAGCTTCTATCGGAGCTCGTCCTGGATCGTGTCATGAGCCAAGATTGGATCAATTACGTCGAAGGTGCTCTAGCCGAAACGCGTGAGAGGGACAATGCCATCCTTGGCGGCGTCAGACCGGAAGTTGCGCTGAACAATAGAGCGCAAATGGCGGGCAACGGTCTCGGCGGTATGGGCCTGTCGAGTCTTGGGCTTGGCGGCGCCCAGGGCGGAGGTTCAAGCGCGCTTGCTGAGGCAGGACTAAATGGTGGTGGCGGTGGCGGTGGCATGGAGATACAGGATAATGGTAGTGGAAGTAGTCTTGGTCCTTTCAGTATAAGCTCAGGTCTACTGTCGGGATCTGGCTTCGGCAGTTCTAGTGACGAAGAAGAGGATGATGCCGAGGATAACGAAGAGGATGTTAATAGCGAGGTGAGTTGTTTCACAGCGATCTAACTACCCCCGAAACGTCTCCGCGTACCCCATATTCTATGATTGACCTCCGCGAACGTTTCTAAAACGCAATGCAACACTTTTACTCACGCTCTAGCAGTTTCGCGCCTATACCGACCCGCTGAATACATCCTCGTCATCAATGGACCCTCCCTCTGTCCCGCCGCCTCCGCCTCCACCTCCGCCATTGAACATCCCCCCGTCACGCGCACGCCTACAACTTGCTGCGAGACTTAAGATGCATCAGAAAAATGCAGCTACTGCCTCGACACAGGCTGGAGAGGTAGATAACGAAGAATCTGACGAGCCTAGGTCCAGTGGAGGTACCGAAGGCGTTCTCCGCAATCCCTTCGAGGACGACGGAGAGGACGACGTCGATGATGAAAGTGACGACGGTCTAGGTGAAGATGATGGCAATAAAGATGCCTGGGGTACCGGACCCTCCAGAGGCAGCTGGTGGCGGGGTGCCTTGCGGAGGGGCAAGGAAAGGTTTGGTGATGGCAGAGACGACTCTGACTCCGACAAAGATGAGGTGGCCGAAGGTGACGAGGAAGACGAAGAGTTCGGTGACTTCACAATGCCCGAAGTGGACAAGGATGGAACTAGCGAGAAGGGCGGAGTTATCGTAAAGCCTCTCCCGGTCCACCCGCCGTCCCAGAATCAAAAGACGTCGGCCTTCACCAGCCTCTGGCCCTTCGGGTCGAAAGAAAAAGATAAACAGAAGGTTAAAGAGGGCGACACTTCAGAAAAGGTCGAGGAGGCGGGTGAGATTACGGGTGACGATGGTGAGAAGATCAAGAGTACTCATGAAGCGGCCCGGAGGACAAGCATCGAAGACCCCGACGACGAGGAAGTGGTCGTTTAGGAGCCGGAGTCCGAAGCGAACGGGGTTTTATGTGATGAGTTTGTCAATGTTTCTCAAGGCTTAGACGGATGATACCCGACAATCAATCATGTTGAGGCCGTTGTCTATAGCCTCCCTTAGATGAACGATTGATGGGATATGGTAATGGACAACGTCGGACTCGTTTGTATTATAAATGTTGTTTTAGAGGTCGGTGCTTGCATGTTTCACGATTTCCCAACCTGTACAGTACTTCTGGAATGGTAGGAGATTCCTAACGACGACTTGATAAAAACTAAACGATTTGAAGTTTGGTCTACCACGACGTCGATATGAATTACGCAGCCAAGATAATGGATTAACATAGGTACATTTGGGAAAACCCATAAGTTTTACTCCTAAGTAAGCACATTAGGATACGGCGTAGAAATACCTTTCATCCATCTCATCATCATAGCAATTTCTTATTATTACTGTTTTAAAGAAATAATAATACGGGCTGGGACGGCGGGCGAAATGACACCAAACCGCCCAATTGCCAATTGACGTAAAAACATTAAAACACATAGTGCTAAGGTGGATTGTACTCCAGGGCTGTACTCATACTGTATTTCATTGCTAAAGCCCCTGTAGAATTTAAGAGGATCTAGCGCTGTCAAGCGCTGTAATTATGGGTGGTTTTAGTGGGTTATTTCAACCAATCAGATTATAAGGTACCCAGGTACTTCCACAACGGTTGGACAATAACTGATTGAACAATACCTAGGTAGTTGACAGTTCAACAACAGTTTAACAACAGGTTAATATAGATTTAATTACACTAAGACTGGAATCAAATTAAAGCTCTTGAATTAAATAAATGAGGTATATTGATTATATTTTTTAAACTTTGAAGATCGTGAAGTAATTAGCTTTAAAAGCTTTGAAGTTAAATCGTTGTTCAAGTGTTGTTTAGTTGTTGTTGGACCCATGTTTGAAGTGGAGCAAGTATACTTACGTACATGGTATCTCGTGATTTGATTGGCCGAAAAATCCACTGAAGCCACCTATCATTACAACGCTTGACAGGTCTTTCGAGAGCGTTAAGTCCCCTAAATCTTACAGGGGCTTTAGCGATGAAATATAATGTGAGAGCAGTGCAAACCACTATGTATTTTAATGTTTTGGCGCCTTGGCGGCACGGCTTTCATATCGTGCACCCTAGGTACGCAGAGGTCATTGTCGCCAATGTTTGGACGTCCATGATATTTATACTCAGTTTTAATGTTTGTATGTATATGTAGATACTTCTATTTAAGTAAATAAAAGTGGTATGGATTTTATTTCTTCGACTACCTAGTACGATGCTGTGTCAGCTAAAGCTTAAAGGATGCTACTAGGTAGTACCTATATATAACTAAATATGTCGTCATCCAGAACCAACAGTGGCACAATCCCAGAACCCTCGACATCATCCCTGACATCGAAAAATGGGAAGTCAAATAATATGTACTTTATGACTTAGGTACCTACTAGGTAGGTATATATGTAGACATGTATTTATCCCTCATTGAATATAACCCTAATATATACTTATGTTATTTATATATATCTACCTAGTACCTAGGTATCTGCATATGTGTCTTGTCGATGTACTCTTAAAATTGAAGGACAAGATTAGGTAAGTTTGTTTGCTATTTGCTGATGTCACACGCCTATGTAATAGTTTACCTATAGAAGCTAGTAAGTTCCAAGGTTACCTATTTTGGATAAACCCAGGACGGGCATAGCTTCCAAGGTTGTTGCTTAATTTAGTTCAACTCCCTGTAGTCCTTGCTTAAAGTCACCTATGTTTAGACCCCTCACCCCTGTTGTTCGGGTAGACATCAAGCCACGAGCCACGTGCGAAGCCTCTTGACTTAACCTAATCTAGGTAATTTTCATTCCTCTTTTCTATTCCTCCTCTGTATTTTTCCTGCATACATACAAGATCGGCCTACCTTTTATCTTCTCTCCAAGTTCCTCATCTCCCGCCAGCCCCAGCCTCAATGGCCAGGCCTAGCTTAACAGCTTCTACTAACAAGAGAAGCAATGTCTTGGCGTAGTTGTCTAGGATCTCCTCAGCACAACCATCCGCAATGTCCGTCCGGACCGAGGCCGCGGATGTCTAACGACCCAGAAGCGTCCCTCTCGTCTGATGGCATCATCTTATTCAGATGTCAGGTTCATTTTCTTCGGAAACTAAAACACCTATGTCCTATGGACTACGTTCCCACCTATGTAATAACCCACGGTATCTCATGGACGGATCCTACATCCTCTATGCCCGTCCACATATGTGGGGGGTAACCCGGGTCTGCTTGACTTAAGTCGGCATGTCCATTGTCCACTCTGTTGCGGCGTCGAAACGCCGTATGTAGTTTAGAGTCTGAATGTGTCAGCTAAGCAATGTCTACCCGATCTAGGTAAATAATGATGCTGTCCTGTCCTTCTTCTGCTTGATTACTATCCTCCTTCTATTTTCTTTCTGCTTTCTTTCTGCTTCACTCCCGACTCCGTCTGTCCTAAACCTACTCTACCACCACTGATGTAGATTTAGCTCGGGTGCTCTGTCCCTCTTACTTCCTGAGGAACCCAAGGATTCCGTGTATTTTAAGTTCCCGCTCAACGTCTGCCCTTCAAGCATCCCTCCCCACGAACACGTTTCGGTGTAATTAGTAGCGCTAGGCAAGGAGACAAGGGCTTAGGCTTAGCTCTTCGCTTCCTAACGTTCACTATTTTTTCCTCATGTTCCATTCTGCTTTATCTCTCTGCTTTTACTTTCTACCGTCTTTCCCGGGATGGCGTATTTGATAGAAGACAGTTTCTTGACGTTATCTTCGACGGATAGCTCAGCAGACGTGTTTGACGGAGACACGTTCGAGCAGCTGAATATCAAATTGAGACACCCGCCCAATAAAGTAGATAGTACGCCCGGGAGGAATTCTGTCGTATCACTTGACACCTCGTCCTCCCCGGGGACGCCGGAAGACAACGGGGAACTTCTAAGATTCGCAGTAGCCACTGCCTTGGGCATAGACGCGAGTTCACTCCCCACACCGTCTCGCGAATCACAAAACAACGATGATTCGAGCTCGATATATTCTAATTCAAACGAGTCTCAACGCTTTTATGATGGGGCGACGCTATTACGGAAGGATTCTTTAAGTTCGACCTCGGCTTATTCATCACCTACCGATATTATCGAATGGAGAAAATCAATGGGTGCTTCCATCGAAGAGCGTATTACTGCTACAATGGCCAGCGTGCTCGGTTTAGGCAATGACTCGCTACGTTTTGATGAGTCATTTGTTGATCTCGGAGGCAATCATCGAAAAGCCAGGGAACTCCGCTCAAGGTGTATGGACGAAGGCCTAGTTATCAAGACCAAGGATATCATGAACTGTAAGACTATTGCGGAACTAGAAACGTATGTGACGCCACTCGTCCCATCTGGGTATTCGGAAAACAAGATCCCAGCCACGACAGTCCGTCCGCTGAAGTTAAACTCATCAGAGAATCCCCTGGACAACACCGGGCGGCATCAGCCACAACACGAGGTACCTCCCGCGATTCCACCCAAAGCACCGGCTAGATACGTGGCATCCCAGTCCTATCTCAAGATAAGGCCATCTAGGAAACGCTATAATCAGGTAGAGCAGATCCTGTCCCTCCAAAGCGATATTTCAAGGGCAATCGTGCTCAAACCCAAGGCTGGCCCATTGGAGGATCAGCTAGTAGCATTTGTTACCCTACCAAGTCATCTTGTGGAGGGGCCGGATGATTGTGAAGTGAAGCTGGTTAATCCTCGCCGTGCAAGCCAACTGCCACCAATTCGTAAAGCAGTTGAATCACGGGTGCCGCCAGGCCTTTTCCCTCGTGTCTGGGTAGTTTTGGAAAAGATGCCCCTGGACGATGCCGGGAAGATTAATCGAAGAAAGCTACAAACATGGATACAAAACGCGAATGATGAGTTATATCATCAAATTCTCTCTGCCGACTCAAAGACAAAACTGAGGCTGCTCATCGAAAGAGACTACTCGCAAAAACCACCTTTAACCCAACCCCTTGTCCCCGCCACATTAGACGTATCAAAACCTCAAACTTCGAGCGAGATTGACAACGTCATCTTCGGCCTGTCGCCAATGCAGCATCTATATTTTCATACTCCCATGGGTAGCGACTATAAACTACGAAAATCCAAAAAAGGTGACTATAGGTTTAACCAGAGCATGCTATTTCGGTTGAAGCAAAACTTGGCCGTGGATGATATTGGAGCCGCAATTGAGGCCATCGTCGGTCATCATCATATGCTTAGGTGCCGATTTCGGCCGAATGGGAGTTCCTGGTGTCAATTGATAGAATCAAACGTCTCGTCTTCGTATCAATTTTCGCACCATTCAATCGAGACTCACGCCGAAATCGAAGAAATCATAAAAGTGGCGGAGGAGGTAATTGATATTGAGATGGGCCCAGTGTTTGCTGCTCACCACTTCCGCACTCCTGACGGCCTTCAGATGCTTTATATGATTGCACACCATCTTGTTGTCGACCTCAAGTCTTGGAGCATCATTGTCGATGACTTGGCCGCGTTGCTAACTAGTGGTTGTCTTGTATCTGGCCGCGGCCTCTCCTTTAAAGAGTGGTCGCTTTCTCAAAAAAGTCGCATGCAAGGGGCGGAGAATTCGTTAGACATCCCAGAAGGGAATTCTCAGTATTGGGGAGTTGATCCCGCTGCTAATACGTATGGGAATACGGTGGCTGCCGGCTTTACTCTCAGTAAGGATGTTACGTCTGCACTTGAAGCTAACTGCCGGGAGTTAAGGATGGATACCGTGGATGTTTTTATGGCTGCTCTTATACATTCCTTTGCGCAAACGTTCCGCGACCGCCCAGCCCCAACCCTTTGGAATCAAGAGAACGAACGACCTGCATCCGACGCAGAGCAGGACTCATCGAGGACTGTAGGGTGGTTTACCTCGTTATGCCCCTTAACCATGAATGTTTCCTCTACGGACGATATTTTGACTATCATCAACCACGTGAAGGATTCGCGCCGTGCTCGGAGGGGCCCCTCGCAATTCGCTAGGAATCTAATCGACGTCACCTCCACCCTTTCGTTTGCTTCTTCCCATTGTCCTCTCGAGCTCGTTTTTACTCATTCTAGTACCCTGCAAAACGTACCAGGTCAAGATTCACTGCTCGAACAGATATCTGTGCCAGGTAAAACCCTAGCTTCTGGGACATCAGATATCGGCCGCGATGTCGGACGAATTGCGATATTTGAAGTATCGGTTTTGGTCGTTCATGGAGAAACTAAATTTAAGATTCTTTATCACAGAAATTGTGCGTATCAGGAGCAGATACGCGATTGGTTTCGTGGGTACGAGATGACTCTGCGTGAAATTATCAACAAATCGCAAGTTGAATCATCCGCGCTGCCTTCATCGAACATGCTTCGCATGGAAGTTACCGATGGGGGGTTCGGTCGACTAAAGACAACAATTCTGCCTCGTCTTGGACTTAGACTTTCCGACCTGGAGGCCGTCTACCCTGTGACGATGGTCCAGCAGAACATTCTTACCAACCAGTACCTAATACCAGGGAGCTCCAACGCACAGATGATCTACGAGCTCGATTCATCTGATGGGCCCGTTGACGTTTCCCGGATCTGTGCCGCCTGGCTTAAAGTGTCAGAGAAACATACGGCATTGAAAACCATCTTTTCCCAGACCGTTTCGAAGAGTGGACTATATGACCAATTAATTTTACGATCCCACTCGCCTAGCATGCTCTTCCTCGAGAGTGATAGCGTTGATGATGCAATGATGTCCCTAAACAGCCTCCCGCTCTTATCATTCAGTGAAGGCGTTCCGTGGCACAGGCTTGTTGTTTGTAAAGTTGCTGGCAAGACCCTATTAAAACTGGAAGCTAGCCAAGCATCATGTGACGTAGGTTTATCTTTTCCTTGGCCTTCATGCCCAGCTGCTAATTCACAAGTTAAGATTGCCAGTATGGTGATACTTTTTAAAGAGCTCGAGCAAGCTTACTTTAGCGGCCAATTGCCCCTTATCACATCAGAAGTATCTCGTTTTGAATATATGAAATGCCTTAAGGTAACTGCTTACAATACCGACTTTTGGCGGGAGCATTTACGTGGTATCCAGCCATGCCGGTTTCCGAAACTCACCTCGCAGCGACCGACTCCTTATATGTGGGAGACCACATCTATCGACCTTGAGGTCTCATCTGAGCGCCTCAAAACTTTCGCCAGAGACTACAAGATTAGCATTTCCGCCGTACTTCAGGTCGCTTGGGGCTTGCTGTTACGAACCTATATTGGAACGAACAACGTTTGCTTTGGCTTTCGCATATCTGGTAGATCCCTTCCCGTTGAGGGCTTAGGCGACGCCGTCGGTTCGTTCTCAACCGTTTTACCGTTTCGGCTCGCTATTCCGGCCGAACAGTCCATCGCACGGTTATTATCAGACACGGAAGGTCAACGCCGACGAATGCTCGATCATCAGCACGTACCGTTAACGATAATTGAGCATGAGCTGAAAATCAAGGGAGGACGCCTATTTAACACTTGTCTCTCATTCGGATATGAATATATCTCGAACGACGTTTCCATAAATACTAAATCCCGTCACGTCAGGACCGAGCAGGCGTCAGAGTCCGATCTGAACATCGACGTATATCTCCCCAATGGGAATATTGCGGTCGATATCGGATGCCGAATTCTCGCATCGGAACAGGCGACTACTATCGCTTGCGCTTTCGGAAGGGCCATAGAAGCGATTATGGATGTGCCGGCAAGCGCAGTTAAGGAAATAGATCTTTTCAGTATGCGTGATCATAAACAGATATTAGCGTGGAATAGCATGCCTCGAGTCGATGTTTGCAAGGAACATGTTCACCAATTAATCGCAAAGCAGGCGTCTTTAAACCCTGATATAGAGGCTATTTGTTCTTGGGATGGAAGCCTGTCGTATGACGGACTGCATCGATTGTCCCGCGTGCTCGCTAAGCATCTCTTCGCTTCTGGTCTAAAGCCACAAACTCCTGTACCGGTGATCGTCGAAAAAAGTCGATGGGCTGTGGTTGCTATGTTAGCTATACTCCAGTAAGTTCCAAAGTTAGCAACGCCCCTTCGAGTAGGAGCGTATACTGATCTGTCCTAGTGCTGGTGCGATTCTAGTACCCGTTGATGCTGATTTGATCTCGTCTTTTGCTTGGGTCATCAAAACCGTCAATTCCGATTTTGTGCTAGTTTCGGATCGCGTTCAGAGTTACATCGGCGAGCTTGATGCAAAGGTTATCGTCGTGAACGAAAAAACTGTTTCAGCAATGTCAGCACAAGTCGTTGATATGACACTTCCTCAACCGGCATTCCACGATATAGCATGCATTCTTTTCAGTTCAGGGCCGTCTGGGAACGCCAAAGGTATTTCGTACAGTCATGCCGCACTAGCAACCGCATGTGCTGGGCAGGGCTCAGCATTGCTGATCAACCCGTCTAGTAGGGTTATGCAGGTTTCATCATACAGTGTCGACGTTGCTCTCTCAGAAGTATTCACTACCTTAGTGAACGGAGGGTGTGTGTGTATACCATCGTCTTCAGAAAGAGTTGTGGGCTTTTCTGCAGCGGCTAAGCGCATGCGTGTTAACTGGACTTATTTGACACCAACGCTATCTAGAAAGGTTGACCCGGAGAATCTGCCAGACATGGCTGTGGTCTGCTTCCGTACACAGAACTTAGATAGCGACGTCTATGTTCCCTGGACCAACAAGGCAGCCAAGGTACTACTAGCCTATGGACGCGCCGAGGCCTGCCCTCTTGGGCTCTCTACGACCGAGTTGACCCCCTCGAAGACTTCGCAGCACTTTGGCAGTCCATTCTGCGGTAATTTTTGGATTGTTAGTCCCGAGGATAATAGCAGGCTTATGCCAGTCGGGGCTCTTGGCGAATTAGTCATAGGGGGACCAACGCTCGCCAGTGGGTTCGACATTGGTGATACTGATATCAAGACCTGGACCAGCAAAAGTAAATCAAGGGCAAAGTCGCTCCTGGAGAAATCTGGGAGCCATCTACTCAAAACTGGACACTATGTCCGTTATCTCGAAGACGGTGAGATCGAATTCATCTCGGACAATGGTGGAGAGACAACGATCGAAGGCAAAAAGTTTCGTCATTCAGAGGTTGAGCCTAAGCTACGACAGTGTCTTGGCCGTAGTGTCGACGTGGTTGTCGAGACCATAGCTTTCAACGATCCAAAGTCCGCCCCAGTCCTCGCTGCATTTGTAGAGCTTGGGGAGAATTCATTACAAGGTAGCGAAAGTTTACTAAGCCTTAGCCATGCCACTAGAGAAAGACTATATCTATCAAAAAAGATGGCTGATATGGTCCTTCGGGAGACCTTACCAGGCTACATGGCCCCTTCGGTGTATATACCGGTCAAGCGCATGCCACTAACAGTCACTTTGGATATCAACAGGGTCGAACTTCAGCGTATGATCGCGGGATATTCTAGGAAGCAACTCCTAGGACTAGCAGAGATCTCAAATCCGCAGAAGGTTCAAGACGCCAGCTTTAAGCCCCTTCCTTTGACTGAAGTTGAACGTCAAATGAGGGCTATCTGGGCACACGTCCTTGATATTGAGGAAGATTCGATGAAAGCTGGTGACGGATTCCTGAGCCTAGGCGGCGATGTTGTCCTAGCCCACGACTTGATAGTCGAATGCAAACAAAGAGGCGTTAACATTTCTATCATCGATATTCTTCGAGACGTTCCTCTCGCAGAAATCTGCCAAGGAATTGTTATGGAAGTGTCTCCGAAGGCCGTTCAAGATGTTAGAACCGTCCAGCCAAGCCGACCAACTAGCTTCGTTGATGAGGCTATTGTGCCTCGGCTTGGATCTAACAGAAGCGTTATCGAGGATGTGGCGGAAGCATCTTACATGCAGACGTCGTTTATTGAGTCTGGAATGCTACAGAGCCGTGGCAATATCAATTACCTAACTATCAGCATTGCCGGATCATTGGACTGGCGTAACCTCGAGACTACATGCTTCATGTTGACCAAGGCCCATCCAATTCTTCGGACCGCATTCATAAGCCACGGCCACCAGCTCTATCAGACAGTCCTCCGATCATATCGCCCCGAATTTTTGAGAGTTCAATGTCAGAGTTGGAGACTTGGTAACCTGGCGACGAAGATCATCAAGAGGGAGCAGTCAGAGGCGCCCGACTTCCGCAGACCCATGACCAAATTCTTCTACCTTGACGCTGGAAAAAGCTCTACGCTCTTGATCCGTCTCTCTAGGGCTCAGTATGACGATTTTTCCTTGCCTATACTTGCTCGGAATCTTGGTTGGTTTTATGGCCTTAACTGCAGCGATCAGGTCGTTCCACGCCCTGGGTTTTGCGAGGTGGTGAGAGCTTCTCAGTTTACACATTCAAACTCTGCGGCCGAATATTGGGGCGCTCTCCTCTCAGGAACAACAATGACACAAATCGTATCTCAACCCTCGCCTACGAGCATCAGTTCGAATTCTATGACCCTTCATCAGAGAATTTCTGTGGCGTCGCTGCATAATCTTGGCGTGCAGTTCGAAACGATCCTTAAGGGCGCATGGTCTATTGTTCTCTCAAACCTGTCCGGTACGGATGATGTAGTATTCGGGCAGCTCATTGAAGGCAAAAATCTATGTCTTCCAATAAGCATGGATATCTCAGATGTCGTCGGTCCTGTGGGCAACATCATACCGGTGCGAACACAGCTTCCAAATATTCCTATCACGCCATATGATTATTTCCGGTATATACAAGAGCAACGAGTCGCCAGCGTTCCTTATGAAGGCATGCAGACTTCCGATATCGTACGGAAATGTACGCCTTGGCCATCCTGGACTCGTTTCAGCTCCGTTATTTGTCATCGAAACCAAATTGGGGCTTATAAATCGACCGACTTCGCTATTGGCAACGCTAGCTGTAGGCTTGGCCTCATAGAATCAAACCATCAGGAGTCAGATATCTTTATCAAGTCAACCATGTCGGGGGCCGCCAACGCTGATATATCTATTTCGTTCTGCGAGAAGAGGTTACCTCGACACTTCGCAGATGATGTGATGAAGATGCTTTGCTCGATCATCACTCTTCTGACCTCGTCTTTTGTTATGGAGCCGATAGTTCTGAAAGGCCTCGGCGACAATTATTCTACGTCGAGGATCCCACTGCCGACACCGAAACGGGAACTTGGCGTGCCGTCAACGATAGAATCGGTCGACCCTGATCTAGCTCGGAGCGTTCATACCATAATTTCAGCCGCGTGGGATACCATTCTCGAGGCACATTCACTTAAAGTACCTGATATCCGGTCCGTGCCCTTCTACGAAATCTGGGGCGCACTTATACCCGCGGCTGAGCTTGCCAGATATTATACCGAGAACATACATTCTGCCTTAGGTATTGAGGGGATAAATTTCACCATGGAGGAGATCATTGACCACCCAACAATGATGCAGCAATACGAATTGATCATTGCTAAAAAGCACCAGCCGCAACTGAGACAGTCTGCATGGGGTAAGGGTATACGCAAGCTTGGCGGAGCACCTAATCCAACCAACGCAATGCTTAGTAGTTATCCCACACGGCACAGCCATAGACCTAAGGGTAGTAGCGGCAGCACGTCTATAGCATCTATTATGATGGGTAGTAGTCAGAGCGACGAGGAATTCGGAGAAGAGTGTCATAGCGCTCCAGGGACGAAGAAGACGGCCACGAAGACGTATGATGCGAAGGCAACGAAGAAGGGGGCCTCCCTCCTCGGGAAATTAATGATACCCGCCGTATCTGGCTAGACCTTTTTTACGTGTTGACATATTCATCAGCACTTGCATGGGTGGTGTTTCGGCGTTGGGCAGATACAGATAGCGATAAATGGTAAATGTCCTTTTTCTTGTCAATGTCGTCGCTTGAAGAACAATGATGTTAGAGGTAGTATCTAACCTAGGTAGGTAGATACAAATTTATAAAATCAAGGGTATTAGATTAGGGTTCAGAATGCCATGGTTCTATGGGTGGTTTCAATACGCCGTGATTCTTTTGTTTCATGAAAAGGGGGTGGCACAGCAATATCAAGCTTTCATTGGGTAGGTAGTAGGTAGGTAACTAAGTAGGTAGGGAAGTATCTACTATTACTCTGATGCGCCGTTATACTGATTCCGCAGTCTACAATAACCTACGAACTATAGAGCCATGATATCACGTTAGATTGACACATCTTTTGCACCTTTGACCTGCATGTGTACCTGGTTACTATTGACCTAGTTACCTACCTACCTACCTCCACCTCTTCACTCTCGCTCTGCAAGAGCCTTAACTTCCTCCGCCTTCTTTAGAGCGTCCCTCCTCGCTTTCCTGTTGGTTTCTAAGTGGGCCCTGTCCGACTTGATTTGAGTAGCTGTCGTATAGATTGTCCGTAGAGTTAGGGATAGATTGAGGGATTTATGGGGAAATGTAGAGAGGATATGGGGTCTTGAGGGTGTATAGGGTCTACCTACCAGTACGCCTCGCGAATGCACCTCCGTTTCTCGAGATTATAGTATAGGGGTATTTGACGGTAGATCTTCTGCTGGCAGATCTCTTCTGCCTTCCTAGCTTCTTTACAGTCATTACAGGCCATATGGTCTAGGACAACTGGTGGTCTTCTTGTG
This sequence comes from Annulohypoxylon moriforme, assembly GCA_022695765.1. Taxonomy (NCBI): domain Eukaryota; kingdom Fungi; phylum Ascomycota; class Sordariomycetes; order Xylariales; family Hypoxylaceae; genus Annulohypoxylon; species Annulohypoxylon moriforme. The sequence continues at coordinate 46,447 of MU403187.1, forward strand.
AGCTTTGGGCAGGGTCTACCATCTTCGACCTCAAAGCAAGGTATACGAACTTCCCGGTGACCAAACTCCCTTTGGCACTCGTAGCAGTGGCATCGTTGTTGATTTGTCCAGCACATTTTCCTAATATCAAATCGTTCTAACTCGTATGAACTCACGCAGGCTCGAATCTTACCTATATAAATTTTTTTTTTTGGTGGGAGTGAACATTCTATATAAACTATCGCTGATCATCCGTTGTTTTACAATATCATTGTGATGACGGACAAGGCTTGATATTGACGTTTAAGATCTCTATTCTGTGATTAAGATAGACACACAATGCTCTCTTTGTCTAAGATAATTTTCTTGTGCCGATATGTTACAACTATTTTTAGAAAATATAATAGCAGAAGGGCCTCAAGGTTCTACCCTTGGTCTTGTCCTAATCGCTTTGTTTCTCATGGCGTCTGGAGGCCTGGTAAATAGGCTTGTGTGGGAATGGTGTGCTCTACTAAAGTGAAGCAGGTACATGATTACAAGGATGCCAGTATGGGGATATCATGCACAAAGGTAAAATGGAGCTAAGCCAGAAAGAAGAAAAAAAAGAAGAGAAAGAAAGTAGCTTCATTCACATACACCTTTCCTTGGTCGAGTAAATAGGGCACATTGGTTTCCTTATAATCTTACATTTTCAGCTTCATGGGGTTGATAATGACGACATCTTTCTGAAGGAAGGTGGATGAAATAAATGTTCGCCTCGACCTGAATACTAATTCACTAGTCATTGCGTAGCCTCAATGAAGGTGATGTTTCTCTTTGTTGGGACGTTGTATGCGTTCAACAAAGCAGATTTCTGCTTTGTCTAGAAGTTGTTATGGCCAATCAGTACACCTTGCTCTCCTGTAGACAAAGACTTTCTGCTCACAAGCCCATGTCTTCGACAAGCGCATTATCTGGCTTGTCCGTCAACCGATTTTATGAACCTGCCCAAGCTTCAATTTTCATCTATTACATAACCCAAGTTACTGCTATTCGCTGGAGTAGAAAATAACCGAGCGATGAAAAAGGACTTCGGTTGGCTTGCTGTCGCCGAGAAGGACATACGACAAGATCTCGAGACATCCAAGAAGGAACTGAAACTTATCAAAGAGGTGCTGGATAATTCCGAAATCGACTTAACCCTATCGAAGGCGCCCGGCAATAGATTCAAAGATTGGGTACTCTGTATGAGAGCTTGCAAAGAATATTCCGGCTCGCGGGTTCACATGCTTGAAGAACGAATACGACAGATCCATCAGTGGTCTAGCAATAAAAGAATGGGGAAAGACATTCCTGACGGGCTGCCAGATGAGTATGCCGCATCTAGAAACTATTCTATGGGGGCACAATTCCATCTCTGATTACCGCATACTAATTGATGATCAACAGGTGGTTTATGGTTGATATTGAGTGGCGGCAGTGGTTAAGTGAGCAAACTACTTTCCAAACCAAGACTCCTGGTCATCCGTCGGCTGAGTCTTCTCAAGGTAGAGGAGACGATATGACAGTGAGATTCTGGGGGCCACTGATCCCTTTACTCGAGATTTACACCGAATGAGCCGGCGTTTCGGGTCAGAGGAGGGGGAGAAAAGTCTCGAAAACCGGATACATCCGAGACCACTGCTGTGTTACCATACGAATCGCGAGTTTATAGAATTCGGACGAGATAGCTCAGCCCTATCGAGAGGTTAGGTACTAGGTACCCAGTACCTATTTACCTGTTTACGAAAACGACTTCGGGAGGTAGTTGACTTTAGGTGAGGCTCTTGTACGTGTGATAACGCCTGTGCCCTTACTGCGTTATATATAGATATAGCGGCCGTAGTGGTTTGGCTTGTACTGACCAGGAGACTGATAGATAAGAGACTGGTGATTATTATTATTACATACTATTTTTTTTTTAAAAAAAAAAACGTTCGTCCGCCCTCCTTTCAGCTTGAAAACGACACAGTGAAGACACAGTCAAATTGCGTACAGTGTGTATTCGTTTGGAACGGTATATTACGATGCACAGATACGTACCAAGCGTCGATATACGTATGTACGTACCTACATACACAGATACATACTAGATATTAGGTGATCCTGACGGTTCTGGCTAATGCCCTCCGCATTCTTGCGAAAGCCTTATCGACAGTGTCAGCCAATAGTCGCTCATAATGTTACGTACAAGGAAAGGCAATGGATAAAGTAGACAGCCAATACGGAAGCCAACCCCAATCTGGATCCACTCCTTAGATCCTCCAACTAACGAAGCCAACGAAGTCAGCGAAGCCCAACCAAGTTCCAAGTTCCAAGTTGTATTCCCTGGTAAAGGTCCACTTGACCCTCCTCCAGAGCATTAGGGGTTCGCCCACAGGCCATCCCGCGGGACACACCGAAGCTTTTTTAGGGCATGCTACCGTATTACCGGGTCTTGAGATCACAATACGCGACGAGAACGATATGGACATGCTACGTGTGATACGCGGGTATATTTAAATGAGGCCACCACTGAATGGTTTAACAAGAAAGGCGGATCGGGTTGGCCGACGCAATACAAGGTTGACGTCTAGCAAAAGGCTATCGCCAATTTTTCAAAAATTTTTATTTTGTACTTTTTTCCCCATGTGCTTTGTCGCTTAACAGGATTCCTCGTTGGTCAAAGCACATCCATGGATAGAGAGGGGGGGATGAGACGGGAACCTAAAGGGGGGAGGGGTGAGGGGTTGGTTCGAATTGGCAAGGTCAAGCTGCTAAGTAAGCTGGCTGGCGACTCGTCAAATAAAGATTTAGGTAACAGATTATTACACCGTCTGGGGATTTGGGTGGGCTAACACATGGCTAATTGGGTCGAATTCAGTCTGATGAGATTGGCGAGAAGCGCTATGACTAATAGCTTTGGCGACGAATTGTTCTCGAACAATACCACGTTACGTATTATCGTAGACTTTACTACCTACTACATACCTAGTTATGAACTTGATTTATGCTGACTGCTTACCTACTAGGTAGGTAGCAAAGCTCTGAAGCGAGTGTCAATGGGAATCAAGATATTAGATATATGCCATTCCGTGAAACAAATGTGTCGAATTACGTACCTACTTAATAAATAGACAGGTAGGTAAGTTAGTAGGTAGGTGAGTAGGTACTTGAGATAGATATAACTATAGTTGCCTTGCCTTACAGCTTCGGATATGCTACGTACTGGTTCGTACAATTTCAATATTCAAATGTTGTAAGTTAGACGTGCTATGGTATGCTTACCGTATGACCATCACGCGCGGGGGGCAAGAAGAAGGGACTTCTAGAAGGATTCTACGCATTACCTTCTCCCGCCTTTATTCGTAGTCTATACATTCTCATGGTTTAGCCCCGAGTCTAGTCCGGCTTGTCTAAGTTCGTTCGGGAAGATATGTACATAGGTAGGTCTAGTAATGCAGTTTATTATATTATTGAAATTAAATCTTCAAGTCATATCGAAGGATTCGCGATCTAATAAATATGTACATAGCTGATCATCAACGCTAGCCGGCCAGCCGGCCGGCCTACCTAGCTTCCATAAGAGCTGTGGCCAATCTTGTAACCAGGAAAAGGTACAGGGAAGGGTGACCTTCAACCATGGTTCTCCAATGTTTCCAATGTCTTGGACTCGGTCCTCTGCTCTACCATTCGCTTTTTCCATCCTCCCAGCACCTAAGCATCGCGAAACCTACAGCGTCTTGGCCCATAATCAATGCCTGATTGACTACCTTGCATTACAGTATGACCTTCCCTTTATTTATTTTGCAAGGCATTTTATTTTCTCATAGTGTTAAGTATTGATTGAATGCTTCTTATCTAGCAATATTTGTCCTTAAAAGAGGTAGGATGGGATACGAATGTGATCGGAGCCTAGACTTTACCAAGAGCTGGGCGCAAGAAAAGTTATCATATGCAGATACCGTGATCGAATGATCAACGGAATACTAGCAAGGCGTTCGTGTATTTTGAATAATACCAATAGAGAAGGTCAAGTTTTTGCCCAGCTATCCGAAGACAACTTGTTACGATTTCTTCTTCTTCTTCTTCTTCTTCTTCTTCTTCTTCTTCTTCTTCTTCCTCCTTTCTTTTTTTTTTTTTTTTTTTTTTTTTTAAAAAAAAAGAAGACAGGCGCGGTAGCTCGTAAAAGTACAAATAACACAACATAACACCGACACAGTACAGTACAGAAGCACGCAACCAGTAACCGGGGGTGTAAATTGAACTGCGCCTCATTTGAGACAGGCCTGAGCCAACCAGAGCGCATGTGGACCCTTATCTAAACTGGAGCGAAATGGCATTAGGATAATTAATCAAACAAAAAGGCCTGTATGATACGCTGTAAAATCTTAGCGCATCCTTTCGCGAATGCTCGTCAGCGCTTGAGATAATTCGCCAAGTTTTGTACGATGTTAGAACTCGCATAACTCGCTCGCTTAGTTTGCTTATTCGCTTCAGAATGGATGTTTATAGGGTGAATTAGTCTTTAAGGATCCGGATCCAACGACCGAGGTCATCACCTACATACCTACCTACCCAGTAGGCGTTTAGTAGTGTCACAAATACCGTGTGAAGTATCATGTGGGCTTTAAGAAGCACACGGTAGTAGAAGCAGTAAGAGCCTTGGCAACCTGGAGAAGCTTACTTACCTAGGCTGCTATCTACCTAGCTAGGTAGGTTATGTACCTACCTATCGTCAGTGAGGTTAGGCCACCCGGCAGACGAGCGTTTCTATCAGCGTTCGCAATTCAGGCATTAAGGGTCCGGGAAACTAAACATTAGTTAAGATCCGAAGGTGGAGAATCACTGGAGATCTTTGGGAGCCGCCCTGCAGGTAAGGGAGGTAGGTATGTATGTAGGTATGTACATATGTCAAGCCATGTAGCTATCTACAAAAGGTATCCATTTATATCTATGATATGTCATAAGCTTGAAGCTGAGTTATTAGTCTTATCTACATCCGAAGAGAAACCAGGCCTTTTCGGGCCGGTAACGAAGGTATGATCTCAATTAGGGGAGAGTCCATACGTACTAGGTATGTAAGAAACAACCTAAATAGCAGATTGGCAAATGGCGACTGGCGAATGGCAAATAACAAATACATAACAGACGGCGGATGGTGGATGGCGGGTGTATTCGTGCATATGCGCTTCCCATCGTTTCACATGTTGTCGCAATTCGGTCAACATTAAGAGGCTGATCATTCGACTAGTCGGTCAACCATGTTGCTAGTAGTAGAAGAAGAAGAAGAAGAAGAAGAAGAAGAAGAAGAAGAAGACAACAATGAGGCTTAGTATACCTACCTAGTACGTACGCAACAAAACGTAGGTATCTGCATCTGCGTGTCTAGACTCTTTACCTAGTATTATGGACCATGGTAATACATAGCTACATAGGCCTGAGCTGCACGGGAGCGGCGTTGCTTTCAGAGCGCGTGTTCGTCTCGGCCGCCTTGCCCAAAAGTATACTAGCTTGGTTGGAGTAATGGCTTGGTTCGGGGTGGCCAAGATGGATGAACAATGGATAATGGATAATGGATAGGTAATGGAAGATGCTATGCATCACGCGAGTCGCCCCCGAAACTGAACTGGCCGTTTTCGTTTTATTTTTCTCCCGTTTTTCTGTTCGTTTTCCTCTTCGTTTTCTTACACGGACGGTCTTTTGACTTATTCAATTCCTTTAAATACACAGTCAGTTTACAGTCAACTACCACGCGTTTTTCTATGTAGAGAGCCTGACTGTGATTTCTTCAAGACACACATGTATGTAACTGACACGCTGCCCTGACGCACATCTACAGTACATACGTCTCTGTATGGGATGGGTAGGTAGGTATTCTCTCGTCCATGTCGTTATTCCTCGGCTACAGGCATCCTTCTTGTTCCCAATCTCCCCAATCTTCCCAATATTCCCTTTTCATCTTTCCATCTTTCCATCTTCCCATACGGTCAAACACATCTTGGCCACCACCTACCCTGCCCGCCCCAGCTTACCAGGATTTCCTACTCGTTCCGCAATTATTATGTACCTAGTCTCCTGTATATCCTACTGATCCACCAATCCCTATCAATACCCTTGTATGGGATATAACAAAGTACTATACAATACCTACCTATCTACCTACCTACCTACCTAGGTCCCTACGCAAAGCAAAGTGCATTGTACCATGTCATGTAATAGGTTCAATGGTTCAATAGGTTCCTAATCGTCGATAATAAATAAGAGTCTACTACACCCTCGTAACCCTCTTGCTGTAACATCGATCTTGCTGTTTCCCTTCGCTCACTCTCAAGACTCTTGCAGTCTAGCGGCCGGCCCTGGCCTGATTGGAACCATTCATTGTCGCAATTTCTGGCCGTTCGTCCATCATCAATAACTAACCCACTGACCTTTCAACCCCATCTCCTTCCTCCTCCCCTTTTCTCTCTTTACCCTAAGCAGCCCTCTCCGTAATATTAGCCATCGTCACCACCGCCGCCGCCGCCGTTGCCGTCGAGTTAGCCGACGAATCTCGTAATCAGTAATGGTGTCTTCCGACCCCGCTGCCAGCAGTGGCAGTAAAGACGAGAAGGATGTCGGTCTCCCGAGCTACTCGAGCCCGGCCCTTACCCAGGCAGAAGGTGCTCAAAGGTCCGACAAATGGGCTACTCGCAACGGTCTGAATCTGGAGTCTTTTAAGAAGCGCGATTATGGCGCCGGAGTCGTTGAGCTCGACCGAAGTATGAAACCTCGGCATCTACACATGATCGCCATCGGAGGTTCGATTGGAGCTGGTTTCTTCGTCGGTTCAGGTAGCGCTTTAGCCACAGGTGTAAGTCGCAAAAGTCTCCCTTTCCTCTTCTCGCCCCTCTTGCCTCGCATCGCATCGCATCGCATCGCATCGCATTCCTAAGTATTCTCATATCGACTCCGGCTAATTACGACGGTATGGTTTTAATAGGGCCCCGCCACCCTTCTGATCGACTTCTTAATCATCGGTGTGATGATGTTCAACGTCGGTATGCGTGCCAATATTTCCACTTCGACGGGCTGATGTTGACCTCTCGTTCTCTAGTCTATGCCCTTGGTGAACTTGCTGTTATGTATCCTGTCTCTGGTGGTTTCTATACGTATGCGACTCGCTTTATCGATCCTTCCTGGGGTTTCGCCATGGGTTGGAATTACGTTCTGCAATGGGCCGTCGTCGTCCCGCTTGAGTTGACCGTGTGTTCTATCTCGATCTCGTATTGGAACGCGGAAGTAAGCTCCGGTGTCTGGATCACCGTTTTCTATGTCTTCATAATCATAGTCAACATATTCGGTACCCTAGGTTATGCCGAGGAAGAGTTCTGGGCCTCGATCTTGAAGCTCTCGGCCACGGTCATCTTCATGATCATCTCCTTGGTTTGTGTCCTTGGAGGTGGTCCCGAGGGAGGTTGGTATGACAATTATTATGGCGCACGCCTCTGGTACGACCCCGGCGCATTCCGCCATGGTTTCCGTGGCTTCTGCGCCGTCTTTGTCACCGCCGCCTTTTCCTTCAGCGGAACTGAGTTGGTTGGTCTCGCTGCCGCTGAGGCAAAAAACCCTGCCAAGGCTCTTCCCGGCGCCATCAAACAGGTCTTCTGGCGTATTACCCTGTGAGTGTTCCTCAAGTTATTACAACCGTCTATATCTGTCAGAGAGAAAGTTAAAAAAAATAAAAAAGAGAGAGAGAGAGAGAGAGAAAGGAAACTTAGTGCTAACGACGAGTATCAGCTTCTACATCCTCGGTCTCACCTTTGTCGGCCTTCTAGTTCCTAGCGATGACCCTCATCTCTTGAACGCCACCAGCTCTAATGATGTTGCGGCGTCACCTTTCGTCTTAGTCGGGCAATACGCCGGCCTTACCGGGTTTAACCACTTTATGAACTTCATCATCCTGGTCTCGGTCGTTTCTATTGGTGTATCAGGTGTTTACGGCGGAAGCCGCACTCTGACCGCTCTCGCTCAGCAGGGCTATGCGCCCAAGATTTTCTCCTACGTCGACCGTGGCGGACGTCCTACCTTTTCCGTTGGCGCCCTTCTCGCATTTGGACTGCTGGCCTACCTCAATCTAGCTGCCGCCGGCCCGGACATTTTCGACTGGCTCTTGGCCCTGTCAGGTCTAGCCGCTCTCTTTACCTGGGGTTCCATCTGCCTGTCGCATATCCGTTTCCGAAAAGCTTGGGCGTATCACGGCCACACCCTCGATGAAATTCCGTTCAAGGCGATCGGTGGCGTCTGGGGATCGTGGCTCGGTTTAATCCTGATCATTTTAGTATTGATTGCGCAGGTAAGTATATCGAGTCTGGGTCACATACTAGGCATATACATACACAGTACTTACCTATTTATTTTACATCTGCTAACTCGACTTTAGTTTTATGTCGCTATCTGCCCTCCCGAAGGTGGTTTTAACGACGCTGCAGGTTTCTTCCAAGCGTATCTCGCGCTCCCCGTCGTCATATTATTCTGGGTTGTGGGTTATACATGGAAGCGCACCGGATGGCTACGCACACACCAGATTGATGTGGACACGGGCCGGCGAGAGGTTGACTGGGATGAGATCAACGAATACCGCGCACAGATTGCCGCGAAGCCCGCATGGAATCGCTTATACCATGTCTTGTTTTAATCTGAAAGGCGATATACGGAGGATGTTCTTGCCGCGGTCGTCTCTTTCAAACAGGATACCCGACTAGCATCATGTATATATGAACATAGAAAAAATCGAGAACATGTACGTTTGACGACTAGCCCTCTTCGTTGCCCCAAGTTGTAATGTGCCTTGGTCGATGGTCGATGGTCGTTGGTCGACGGCCCAACATGTGTAGAAATTGCCAGATGAGACGTGATTAAGGCCGAGCGGCGGGCGAAGGCCTATTTCTATCAGCGTAGGAAGATTGTCAAGAATGAGTCGCGCCCTTCCGCTTACAAGTACTGCGCTACTATTCTTGGCATACCCAGGTACACATCTCCACCAGGTCAAAGCACGAGCGAAAATAGAGCGAATAACCCTTACTCATATTGAACCTACTCTTTTTAGGAGCTGTTATGTTTAATTCGGGGAACCGCGATTAGCCAGCATCGCTACTATTCGCAAATTGTTAATGTCTCTTTGAAGTAGTTGAAACATAAGAGATCCAATGATGAAATGCAATTGAATGCAGTGATACATGGGTACCTACCTAGTAGCTATAGTCTTTCTTTATCATAAGCAAAGTGGGAATTTTCTAATGGGTCAATCACACTGTAGTTCAAACAAAATTTATCTAAGAATCCTGGACATAGATATTCATCTAAGTACCTCAGTAACCCTGAAATATCATTCAGGGAGGTTGATTTGGGGGCTAGCTAACACATAAACAATATAAGCATCGTGAACTGAGCTCTTTGTGATGTTCACCTTGAGAAAGTCATTTACAAGACTTACGTATTATAATCATAAATGGTGGTTTCTTAGATTTCACTAGGTATTATTGTATTACTTTTAATAGGAGGCAGGAATACCTTGCCATAACCTCGCAAACAAGATAAATACCTCGTGGCTATTCAAACTCATATAAGAGGAGAATCATTGAATATTTAAAATAATATATATTCACACAGTTTACTTGTTATATATTATTTTATGGCTATGGTAGTTCAAGTAGAAATTATATTTTTATATACCACTCAACTATGAACATAAAGGTTCATAATTATACTCTATTTTTACATGTTATCCTAAGGTTGGAAAGTGTTAGAAACGACCATTGTTATCAAAACCGAGTATCTTCTTCGCCTTAGAACGATTCCATTAGGTCATTAAATAAGTTTAAAAAACTCGAAGCACAATTAGAAGCAGATTAAGGTGATATATCAACAAATCGAGAAGATGAATTAAAATTATTAAAGAAAGCTATGTTTTTTTTAAAAAAAAATACTTAATAAGTAACAAAGTCGACTATTAAACAACCTGATAATAGCCCATTCAATTAAATACAATACATAAGTCCAAGTATGATATTATCAACAACAGCTTAACAACAGCTCAACAACAACTCAACAACAGCTCAACAACAGCTCAACAACAACAACTCAAAAACGGCTCAACAATGATTCAACAAAGGCTGAACAAAAGCTTAATAATAATCAAATGATGGTACTAAATTGTATTCAAGGGTCGCAAATGATTTAAAATCTCTTATTTTGAACAAGTCTTGGATTATTTTTAAGAGTCGGTTCGATAGCCAACTCAACAGCCAGTCGTACAATCATTCATATAATCAGCTGAAACGTTAGGCTCGGAGGCAGATCAAAAGTCAGTTACAGAAACGGTCCAGTTAATAATTAGATCTTCGATTGAATCGTCGGCTATGTACTTTATATGGTCATCTATGAAAAACCACCTAGGTACTTATCTACTAGATAAGTACGTAAGAAAGTTCCAAAATGCAAAAAAAATTATGAGACCTTGAGGGTCGTTCATCTTATTCTGACTTAGCATTGAACGTGGTATTCGGACTAAGTACCCAGGTAGGCGGGTACGTATAAGTGAATCAAGCTACTCTTAGATTTTATACTAAAGAGATATGATATTGATCTTTTAGTTAGAAGAGTTGGTCGGCATGGGAGCATGAAGTCCCATTTGCCCCTTAAACTCCAAGATGACGTATAGGTTTACCTACCTAGTTATCTTTAGCTAAGGGGTAGATGGGTAGAGTCTGACAGCAAGTACTCAGTAGTTGTCGAGTTAAGGAAAAGTCTCCTTCTCGACCATTTAAGTTGTACGTTTACTATTCGATGAAAAAGATATCGCACTCGAGGCGACCTTGATGTATAATAGCTTACTGGACTTATGCTCTTATCTCTCCCCTGTGCCCCCCCTTCTCCGACTCAAGCAGGAAAACAAGCCAATGTCACCCCATCTCCTTCCCGAATAGGTCTTGATATGATCAGAGCCATCAATTGTTGGCTCAATATTTCGCGAGGGAGCATAACTCGGTAGTAGCATTCTAGTTTGATGGGCATCATTGCACACATTAACACGCATATGATATATGTTAGTCTAGGTACGTATCCAGGTGGATCGTGTTGACGCATTTAAGCTTGCACATGGCATCACGACACGCCATCCAGATTAGGGTTAAATGATTTCGCGAACAATGCAACCCTCGGTAGCGATATCTGTAATAATTCCCATGGTGCCAAGTATTAAGATGGGCTTTTGATACAGAAATTTAATTGAGGTTAGATGGCGATGTTATCGTGGGGGGATGTTCTTGGTAAATTGGCATGTTTTGGAAATATAATAACAAGGGACTTACTAAACGAGGTCGGTAAATAGAGGACCAGTTTTTCTAAGACGAATGGATTAGAGGTCTCTCTCCAGTGTACTCCCAGATTCCGGTTAGGTTCATTGCACGACGGCTAAAGTAACTGGTGTCTCGGCTCCTTTCCACGCCTGTTGCACTCGAAATGGTATCTGGATAGCTGATCTACTTGTGGAAGGTTAACGTTCTTATCACTGGACTGTCCGCCACGAACAAGATGCCGATATAACTTATCAGTCCAATATACCATTGTTCATTCCAAACTTGGCTATATTTGCGTTTACCTTCGGATGGTACTGCGCGTTTGTTGCCATGTCGCAATACTTACCTACCTAGGTACCTAGCTACGCACCCTCCTGGTAGTACTTCTTCCCCCAAGATAGGTGGCATAAGTGAAGATTTAAAAGATATGCACGGCCTCCTCCCTTCTGTCTTGTATATATGTCCCCTTATAAACATTTAATTCCATGTGGGACGCAGGACGAACCTACCCCCATCATACACCGCACAAGAAAGGTCTTCTATAGGCAGCCGACCGACATGACTCAGGATATCGAGACTAAAGGGACCATTGCCTCCCAGGGGGTGGACGAGAAGGCCGAATCGGATGGGTACCGCAATAGCGACGTTGAGCTACCCGTCAATGCCCAGGTAGAAACGTACGTGTCCGTCGATTATATACGTCCTCATCGACGGATGCTACGAATATGCATTAACTATTCTTCTCTAGGGACCTGAACGTTACGGAAAATGATCTTGCCGAAGCTAAAGGGTTAGCTAACCGGCTTACCTTGGAAGAGGTGCGACCGATGATGGAGAGGGTGCTGATAATCCATGAAAATGATCCGAATTTCCCCTTTAGCATTATTCAACGCATTAGGGCATTCCTTGGTAGGTATATGATGGCTTATGACTATGAAGCACTCGAATTAATCTAGCTGTTTGTTAGGAAATACGGATATCTTCCAAAATCCTGAAAAGCACGCCGTCCTAGTCGAGGAGATGAAACTCGAAGCTGCTCTTATCACCGTCAATAGCCCCTACGCCGAAGTACGTGCAGTTGTTGACAATCACGACGATGTCAACATGCCCTGCGGGACTATTCGAGCTTGGATAATTGGGTTGGGATTCTCGGTACTTCTCGCCTTCATCAATCAGCTTTTCTCTATTCGCCAGCCGACGATTACCGTCCAAGCAAATGTTGCTCAGTTGCTGGCGTTTCCGATTGGAAAAGCTTTCGAAAGACTGCTTCCAGATGCCGGCATCATTCTCTGGGGTACACGACACAGCTTAAACCCAGGGCCCTTTTCCAGGAAGGAACATATGCTCATCACCATAATGGCGAATGTCTCTTGGAATTATCCATACACTAACAATATCATCTGGGTCCAATACTTGCCGGCATATTTTAACCAGAGCTACGCTGGCCAGTTCTCATATCAGATACTTATTGCGCTCTCTACCAACTATATAGGCTACGGAATGGCTGGGGTAATTCGGCGCTTCTTGGTTTACCCGTCATATTGTGTGTGGCCTTCGTCCTTGGTGACGATCGCCCTCAACGCCGCTTTCCACAATGATAAAAATGCGCCTGTGGAGAGCCCGTTCGGCAAGATATTCACCATCTCTCGAATTAGATTCTTCGGCCTAACCTTCGTTGCCATGTTTGTTTACTTCTGGTTTCCCAATTATATATTCACCGCCCTCAGCGTATTCAGCTGGCTTACGTGGATCTCGCCAAACAACGTGAATCTCTCTGCCATCACAGGCTTTTATAACGGTTTGGGTGTGAATCCGTGGCCAACTTGGGATTGGAACACTCTCCTTTTCGACCAAACCGACCCCTTAATGATACCCTTCTTCTCAACTCTTAATAAGTTCATCGGCGCCGCCTTGGCATGTTGCGTCATCGCTGCATTATGGTATACGAATACGTACAACACGGGATACCTCCCGATTAATTCAAACCGGGTCTTTGACAACACCGGAGCGCTCTATAATGTTTCAAACGCTGTAGATGACCGTGGACTTTTCGACGCTGTCAAGTATGAGGCGTATTCGTTCCCGTTCCTTTCGGCCGGTAGTATCAATATATACTTATTCTTCTTCGCTATATATTCGGCCATCATCTCGTATGCGTATCTCTACCATCGTCACGAAATTAAGATGGGCTTCATAAACTTGATCAACAGCTTTCGCAAGGACAAGCGTGGCGCTGTCAACGAATACCGCGACGTCCACAGCAGGCTCATGTCCAAATATGCCGAAGTTCCCGAGTGGTGGTATACTATCGTCCTTGCTGCCGCAATCGCCCTCGGGATTGTAGGGATCGCTCACTGGGAGACATATACGAGCCCCGGCGTTGTCTTCTATGGCCTTGCACTTTGCGCCCTGTTTGTCATCCCTATTGGTATTGTCAAAGCTATAACTGGAATTGAAGTAACTGTTAGTTTGTACTTCTGCTCTTTTTTCCCTCATTTTTCTAATCGTATTTCTAGTTAAATGTGCTTGCCGAATTCATCGGAGGATCCTTCGTGGCAGGAAACGCTCGTAAGTGCCCCTGAGAGTCGGCCTCCTCCCCTTTTCTCAGTAGCCCACCACTTTGTTGATGGGAATACATGTTCGGGGATTGTTTAATTCCCGATCTAAATTACGAGGAATTCCAGAATACCCACTATACTTGCTATAAGGGGTAGCTAACATTAGAATGCTACAGTGGCAATGAACTATTTCAAGTCGTTCGGCTATGTCACTTGCGCTCACGCACTCTTATTTTCTCAAGACCTAAAACTCGCCCATTACGTCAAGATCCCGCCTCGGCAGACCTTCGCAGCTCAGATGATGGGCACACTGGTTTCCACTTTCGTCAGCGTGGGCGTGCTCAACTTTCAGATAAATCAAATCCCAAATGTCTGCACTGTCAACGCCCCTAACCGATTTACCTGCCCGTATGTATATCTCCAAGTTATATATTAGCCCAGTCATCTACCTTTTCCACCAATTGACCTTCCTTCTTCGCCGATTTCGTCTTTAAGTCTACCCGATACCTAGGTAGTGATAACTCTTATCGAATGGGGTTTCATTAGGGTTTCACTTCCTCATAGACACTGCTAATGCCACATATCACAGTGGAATTAACACATTTTTCACAGCCAGCGTCCTCTGGGGGACTGTAGGCCCAATCAAGTAAGTTTTCGATCTGAATTCACTTTCGTACTAATCTACCTACCTACCTACCTCTATCTACCTCTACCTACCTATCTAGGTACTTACCAAGTAGCTATATTCATTAACTACTTGCCTCATAGGGTTTTCGGTCGAGGGGGAATGTACACTTGGCTGTTAGCTGGCTTCCCCATTGGATTCGTCGTCCCGATACTCGTTTATTACATGAACAAGAAGTTTAAGAAGACCTGGATGAGGCAAATCCACCCGGTCGCCATCTTCTATGGTAGCCTCTCATTAGCTCCGTACAACTTGTCCTATATCTGGCCAGCTGTACCTATTGCTTGGTTCTCGTGGGTCTACTTGAAACAGCGTTATATCGGGTTCTGGTCTAAGTACAATTTTGTTTTGTCCGCTTCCTTCAGCAGCGCCATCGCTGTCTCTGCCATTATCATCTTCTTTTCTCTTCAATGGACAGAGATTGAGCTGAGCTGGTGGGGTAATTCTGTCACGTCTCAAGGATGTGAACAGAGCGCTTGCACGTTATATGAACTCGATGAGGGTGAGTACTTTGGCCCACGCATAGGGGAATTCCATTAGGGATATTTTATACGTGTATTTCGGCATTACGGGGGAGACGGCGGGCGAAATGAAAAGGTTATACTGCATATACACTGTATTTTCCAACTAAAGCCCCTGTAAGAGTTAGTGGACTTAGCGCTCTCGAAAGCCCTGTTAAGTGCTATAATTACAGTTGTCTTTAGTGGGTTGTTTCGACCAATCAGATCATGAGGTACTTAGGTACTTCGATATTTTCAGCAACGGATGAACAACAACTGAGCAACAGCTGAACAACAGCTGAACAACGGTTCAACAACAGCTCAATATCGGTTCAATCATACCTGAACTAGACCTAAATTGAAGCGCTTGAAGCAAGGGATTGAGAGCTATCAATGATATTCTTTGAAACTTAAGTTTCGTAAAGTTATTAGCTTTGAAAGCCTTGAGGTTCAGCTGTTGTTCAGCTGTTGTTTAGGTGTTGTCCAGCTGTTGTTTAGGTGTTGTTTAGCTGTTTGAAGTGCCTAAGTAACTCGCAATCTGATTGGTCGAAATAACCCACTAAAGCCACCTGTAATTACAGCACTCGACAGCGCCCTCGAGAGCGCTAAATCCCCTAATTATTACAGGGGCTTTAGCGATAAAATACAATGCAAGTACAGCCTGAGTGTAAGACACTTTGGCACTGTGTGTTTTAATGTTTTGGCGGCACGACTTTCATATCGCGCACCCTAGGCTGGCTCATAGTGATTATGCTGTCTATTACTGTCTTACATTTGCTTGGAGTGTATTAGGGTGAAGAAAGTAGCTGTGCAGGTAGGTAGGTATTTCAAAGTTTCTGTAGTTTGTTGCACGGAACCTTCAACCGCATAAAACCCACTTAGGGTAACGTTCCGCGGATCTAGTTCGATGTGAAGTGATCGAGGTTATAAATCACCGCTACTCAACCATCTGTAAGTAGTATGGTCTCACCGTTGCCATTGAACCCAAGCAAGTTCTTGGAACCTCTGGCATCCCTGACGACTCCGTGTGTCGCTAGTTGTCGCAGCTCTTTAAAGCTGTCTTCAGGGGTTTTCATTCGATAAGGGATAATGCTCTTTAGATATAAGATTAGACCGGAGATGTGAGGTGTAGACATGCTGTATTGATATACCTCAGTTAGCGACCGCTGTTTTTGGGTGGCTGGGTAGCTACTAGATCTGGAAGCTCCGAGTAGCTAGGTATGCTTCTAGTAGCAAACTCATTCTTCCATCTGCCCACCTGGGTAAATAGCTACCTCCCAGTAGGTACCTAGTAAGGTATGAAAGGACGGAAATAGAAGACATGATGTAACGTACCTCGTACCGGTAAGATTTCGTGTATCCTGATTGTCGCGAATCCACGCGGACTCGATATTTTCACCCGGGGCAAAAATATCAACCAAACCGCCCCAGTTGCTGAAGGCGGAACGCGAGTCATTTCTGCCCACCGAGCCGACAGTGATGGCATCCGGTGCCGAAGCAGGCGAGAAACGTTGCGCATCTTGATCGGCATTGCCAGCGGCCACAACCGTCAATATACCTTGATAATAGGCTTCCTCGACTGCCTGATTAACGGCTTCTCGGGCTTCACCCCCTGCGCCTGCGGAGATGTTAAAATTATCTACTACCATAGACCTCGCGGAAAACTAACTAATGCTTATGACCGAGTTCTTTTGGCGGCCTTCGCTTGTGATATTGCGCACAGCCCACTCGAATCCTTCGAGCAGGCTAGAAACGCTTGATCGGCGCCCAGCAAAAATCTTTACGGAAACGAGCTTCGCTTTTTTAGCAACGCCACTATTTCGACACAATTAGCAATGAACTGTAGCTGGATGGCCTCTAGTAAAAATAACCCGTGCAGCTGCGAAAGCCAAAGGCGACAGCCTAAAGTCCACATACTATGTCTTGCCACCAAGGGTAGCCGCAACGTGAGTTCCGTGGCCAACCTCGTCCACGAATCTGCCCCCGACAGCATTGTATCCCAAAGAAGCACGACCTTCAAATTCTTCATGTGTTGCTAACAAGCCAGTGTCGAGAAGGTAAGCGTATGTGCCCTCGCCGGCTCTTGAATCATAGACGTAATCTGTGCGACCCATCCCTCTGTGGGAGATTGAACCTAGACCCCAAGATGCATTCTCTTGTGTGATGTGTCTAAAAAGATCGATTGTGCTGTCGGGTTCGACCAGCTTGACAGCGTCGCTCCTATTAATTTGGGCAAGGGTGTTTCCGTCCATGGTGCAAGAATAAGCGTTCCAGGAGCCAATGTTCCACCGCCTCCCCATTTCGACCGTCGGCGAGGTGTCACGAGCCTGTAAACTGGTGGCCCACTGCACATGTTGTTCAACGGCTGAAGCTTCTAGGCCGTCTCTAAGGGTAACGATGTATCGAGCGATATTGGGGCCTGGGTCGCCGTTCGTGTGCTGGAAACGCGCACTAGCAGAAGCGATGCTGGCTAAGGCGGTGTACAAAAGAGATAGCTTTCTCAAGCTAACCATTGCTACAGTAGCTCAGGACTTGGATGGCAAATAGCTTTGGATCTGACTTCAGGTAGTTGATACCGTAGAAGAATATAAAACAGTGAACGAAACGATACGAAAGCGCATCGATAAAGATATGGTGATTTGGAGAAGCGAATTGACAGATTATGGATATTTATGAGTGGCAGTATCCCGTACGGCAAGAAAAGAAGGCCAAGATAGACGTGAATCATGAATGTGTTGGATTGATGTTTGGAATTGATGGGTATGCGACTACGTCTCTGTCGGAAAGAGGAAGCAACACGTTGAGAGATGACCCCTTCCAACAATTTTATTGTTGATATTGTAAGGTGCTAAGCATCCTACACATGGCTACTGGGTAGGTAGGTGTTTCTTTGTATGGATATCTAGATTAGTGTCGAAAAGAAACCTCAGTCTACGAGGATAATTAGTAGGAACATTAATAGGGGCTACCCCTTTTTAAGAGTTGAGTAGATGCCCTAGACGGGTCGAAAAAATATGAGAAAATAAAAAAATAAAAAATAAATAAATAACTGACAAAATAATCACTTGACCTACACTATTCGAGTATTGATAATTATTAATGCATTCGTCCTAGGCCATAATCCAAGGCTAAATATTCATAATCACCGTACTTTTTTGCCTGATGGATCCTATTGAGGTTATGACCATGGTAGCGGCATGCCACTACAGCGGTGGTGAGAGATCATTGAGTAGGTACTGATCCATGACTTTCCCGGCCGCCGAGGCTTTCTTAGAACCTCTTCTTGAAACATTTCTCGATACGGATAATTTAATCTTCATCTTCTCCCGCCTTGCTCGATCTCCTGATACAGGGGCTCGAGAAGGAGACCCCAATCCTCCTTCGCATTCCGCTTTAACGTTAGATTTGTCTTTCGGGACTCGACAACTAAGGTATCGTCGCCTTTAAAATATGCTAGTACACCTCCCTTTCCATCCATGCGGGCCGTGATGCGGAAGTAATGTTTGCCCTCCTCGTTGGCTTTATGAATCGGAATAAACTGGAGGTCGTTCTCCTGGCACCAATCCTCTACTTCGTCGCGGAATGTGGGTTCCGCTTTTTCCGAAGGCTGCTGTGGCGGCAGCGCTAGCCCCGGCTTCCTATCTAGCTTCGATTTGTGGGATCGGGATTTTGGTTGATGGGCAGGCCGTCTGTCCGGCCGAGGGAGTTGATTCTTTGCGTCGATGCCGAGATCTAGGGCGGCTTCGATCATGGCCATGCCTTTTTCGAACTCAGCTGTGATACTGGGCAAAGATGATATTTCATTCGGTAACGCTTGGTCCTTCCACCATTCAAACCATGCGCCGATTTCTTCGTAGTTAGCATCCGCGCTGGTGAGCCACTGATAGAGAACGTCGTGCCACATAGGAAACACTTCCGAAGCGATAACCTCCCCTACCATAGACGTGGAGATAACGTCAGTCCATTTGAGCGCTCCGTTAAGCATGTCCAGATAGGGTTCTTGGTCGCTAGGGTCGACGCGGAAATTAGTGCGTAGGTATCGGGATAGGCTTGGGAGGATATGATGCATGACTAGGGGCTTCCATTGGTCCTGTTCCTTAGACGGGCGGAATACGTCTTTCCACTGCTTGAGGCCAGGCACGGCACCTTTCGAGAAATCCCATGTGTCGATTAGTTGCCTAAATTTGCGTCTCACCTCTCCCACTAGTCCGGTACCTTTGGGTTCTAGATGGTGAACCGGGAGATGCTGGAGCCAAGGGAACAGCCATATATGCAGATTTTCGTGCCTCTTTCTTGGCTTCCAACTGTTGATGCCATCCTCAAGTCGTCTTACTACCTGCTCAAGGAGCTGCAAGCGGACGAATTCTGGTAGAAGCCGTTGCCACCTCTCAAAAAACTCTAGGAGAGGTACCGCGTCGTGGATGTCCCACGTTTGGGAAATGGCCGTGACGAGTTTAGGGAAGATGATTTGATAGATCATGCTTTCCCAAGGCGTCGTTGATCTATTATGGTGACGATGTGTGCCGTCGATCTCCATATCCTTCCACTTCGCAATAGTATTACCACCGGGAGCTTTCCCAATAAGACCTAGCAATCCTCGGATGTCTGAAAGATCAGATGCAAAATTACCTAGCTTAGGATCGTCTAAAGGCTGCCACCCTTGAATAGCATCCCTTAGAAAAGGGTGAATAGCAGACACTGAAAGGGCTGCTATCTCTTCATCTCCGTGGGCTGGCACCCTAGATTCGGCACTCCTGAGCCCGGATATGACCTGGTCCCAGTTTCTATCACGAGCAGCTTCGCTAACTCCATCCAAGACGGATGCAATCATGCTAAGGATCGAAAATTTATCTTTAAGCTCATCGAGCTCTTGCTGACGTTGCGTTTCTTCCATAGCGAGCCATGCCTTCCGCTCCTCGAGGCTCTTCCATTCCTCCACGAATGCCGTGAGATCTCCTTGCGCGCGCCTGGTCAACTTACGCGCCTCCGTCTGCGCGGCCACTTCAGTGCTGGTTGTGGGTGTTAATAAGCCCGAGCCAGACGTTACGAGTTTCTGATCACGCCCAGTAAGGTCCAAAATCGGGGTAAACGTATCGGGTATATGGAGACCGGGCGCGGCTTTTTGAATATCGGTGACGGTCAGATACTTGGTCTTAGGCTTCCTTGGAGTGCTTGCGCCGCTGCCAGCTATGCTGTCTCTCCCCTTCTTCTTTCTTTCGCGTTTCTCTTTGCCTTCTTCGTCTGACTCGATTAGCTCCTCTCCACGCATACGAGCCTGCCTTTTTTCTTCTTTTCGCTCTTGCTGTGACTTCTCTTTGACAGCGCCAAGACCAGCACCCTGCGGACGCAGAGTTGCCTCGATGATGACGTTTCTTCCTTGACCCTGAGCGCCGAGACCCTGACCCTCGACATAACCCATCTTTTCCATCATTCGAGCCGCGAAGGACTTGGCCTTTCCCCCTTTACCGAAGGCGCTTGGCCTGGGGGTCTGAGATGTCGAGGACGGCCTGTCATCAAGGTTTGCTTTCAGGACGGGCTCGTTCGCGGATGAAGGCACGAACCCTTTTCCTAGAGCTGTACTTCCATCATACACCGACCTGAATTTTGGCGGTTTGCTTGGTGTATCGCTGTTGGTTGATACCGTTTGGGATTGAGAGGGAGGTGCCCAGCCTAGGCCGAACCCAGGCATATCTCCATCTTCATTCTCCTCATAATCGTCATCTTCCAACGGTTGCTCTTTCGACTCGGTGGTTTCCGCACCCAGACCAGGGTGATTTCTAGGCATATCTTCGTCGTCATCGTCATCGTCATCGTCATCTTCGTCAAGGGTGGGATTTAAATCTTTCTGTCCCGCCGAAACGAATGCTACATTCTTATGGCGTAAATCTTTCTTAGATTTCCATTTCCTCCCTGGCCCGTCGTCTTCGCTTTCGGAACCAAATATTCCCAGCGCGGCATTTTCTTTCGCGTTGCGACCGGTCCGTCTTCGTTTGCGAGGGTTGAGATCAGCAAAGTCGTCGGTTCGCGGGTCAACAGTCGGCTGTAGGTACCCATCGTTATCATCATCGTCATCGTCGGATGATGATGATGTGTAGGCAGCTGCGTCGGCCTTAGAAATTCTGCTAGGGTCAAACGACATGTTGCTTGAATCTATTGTATGCGATTTACGGGAATAGGAACATTGAATTCAAGTGTTCCGAGGCTGTAGTTTGAATATTATTACTATTAGGCTTCGTACCCCTGCACCCACGCAGCTGCCACGGTACCTCGCGCTGACCCATCTTTTTCTGAAAAGTCTAATCGATAAGCACAGTACGTGGATAGTGCACCTGGCAGTGCCAGATGCGACCCTTAGTTATGTAATCATGCATACCCACTATAGTACATAGGTACATATTATACAAGTCCTGAGTGTTTTTCTTATTCTCATAGAAACCCATGCTTCTCTTATAGTAGTTCGTAAGTGTACAATCGCCAAGATAGACTGTCTTAGCTCAATCGTCGACTACCTGGGGTCGTCAATGTTTCTTAACGCCCTCCATCCACTCCTTGCCTCCCTTGGTACCTTCGTGGGCCTTCCTAAACAGCTTCCTCTCCCATTCCTCCAAGCCTCTTAAGAATTCTTCGCCGGCACCAACGCCCATATCCTCGGTAGCACCGGCTTTCCTGGCGTGAAGCGCAATGTCAGTCGCCCTCGTGACGAAGGTCTTTCTAAGTATAGCGCATATTTCCCTTTCCTCGAATACGTCCAGCATGCGAGTTCCGAGGCCGTAAAAATTGTGAGATTGGTCGCGAAGGGGTACAGCACGAGGATCGGCCTTTAGAGCAGACATGACTTCGTTTGACAACGATTGTGGGAGGTCGAGTGAGACGAACGACTTGGAATCTTCTTCAGAGCTAGTTGGTTCTCTTCTAGTAAGAGCAAGCGGCTCCGCAAGCCATAGTGGCAGACCAACTGAAGTACCAGCCTTGAGAGGATGTGATGGGTTGTTGTCTAGATAGCCGAGTTCGGGTACGTCGAGCTCGAACTTACATGGGACTTTCTAATAAGAGGGTCGGTTAGCTATTTGAGAACGACGAAAGTCGGCGTTGTAGGTTTGATTTACTTCGGCATCGGTAAGTATCGAGTCTATATCGTAATAGGACATGTTATATCACGGTGTCCTTGAGATTGGGCACGAGATATTCCCGCATCCTTATTCCAATCCGTTTTGAATGCAAGACGTTGACGGACAGCGCATTTACGCAGAATCGTGCTGACCGCGTCGCATGTGAAAGTGGGAGGTTTAATATTAGCTACTAGTGAACGCGCTAGTATTTTGACCACAGGTACTTAGGTACCTGGAGATGTACATAGATATACATATTACATGTACATATGTACACTGACAGTATCCGGACAGTACATGTACTCTGTACTAGTATTATTAATTGAAGAAAGAACGTGCCAGGGCTAGCGGAAGGTAGCTCCCCTCCAAACTAGGTACATACATATTAGGTAGATAGCTTGAGGGGCTTGATCCATAGCTCGGTTGTAGCTGCTGGCTGGCTAAGGTAGGTACCTACCACCAAATATGTAATAGTTGACATCATCCATGATTGCGATATCGTAACACACATGTAATAAAGGGCTGAGGGTATTTTTCTCAGTGCGGGAGTAACCGAGATATCCATTTATTCAACATTTTAACATTTTAACATTTTAGCATCTATAGTTTCGGTTCACCTAGAACTTTCCAATTCCAATCCTTCCTCGTCATAACATCCCCTATTCGATAGTTATCAATCGATTTCCAAACAAAACATACATTGTAATCTCACAACTTCCGTTGCTCCGACCCCGCCTTCAATCCTATTCTGTCTGAAGATGGCGACAGCACTCTTCCGAACAGCTCCGGCTGCCAGGGCCGCCCTACGAGCTAGCTCCGTCAAAACCGGCGCAATGGCTTTAGCCACTACTTCCTTCATTAGAGGCAAAGCTACACTGCCTGACTTGTCTTGTAAGCGATATTTCGATTCTACTATGGATACCTCTAGATCCTTCCTAGATCACTATCTCTAGGTACCTACTCATCATGATCTTTCTTGGTTGACACTCTGGTTGTGTAGATGACTATGGCGCCCTCGAACCTTATATCTCTGGCAAAATCATGGAGCTCCACCACAAGGGTCATCACCAAGCTTACGTCAATGGCCTAAATACCGCGCTGGAGACTATCGAAGAAGCTAAGGCAAAGGGTGATTTTTCCCAGGCTGCCGCTGCCGCTCCTCTACTTAACTTCAATGGCGGTGGACACAAGAACCATACCCTGTTCTGGGAAAACCTGGCCCCTAACAATAAGGGGGGTGGTGGTGAACCAGAAGGTGCTCTCAAGTCTGCCATCGACAAAGACTTCGGCTCCTTCGGCACCCTCCAGACACAAATTAACACCGCCCTAGCCGGCATTCAGGGGAGCGGCTGGGCTTGGCTGGTCAAGGACAAGTCCGCTGGCACCTTACAAGTCATCACCAAGCCAAACCAAGACCCTGTTACCGGCAACTTCATTCCACTACTAGGTATTGACGCATGGGAGCATGCTTACTATCTTCAGTATCAGAACCGCAAGGCCGAATATTTCAAGGCAATCTGGAATGTCATAAACTGGGGCGCTGTCGCTCAGAGATTGAGCCAGGCTTGAAGTGTGATTGCTTCACTTCTGTAAACTAGACGACAACGAATCAGTTCGAAAGATCAAAGGATCACATCTCATGTCGTCCGTCAATTAATATGATTTAATTCACACATCGAAATCTTGGACAATGTCGTGCGACTCCATCACAAAAGCAAAATCAGACGAAGCTTCGCCGTCTCGGGTAGTATCCGATCTGATTATGGAATATGTCACTAACTATCTACTTACTCATAGTGCATCTGTATTCCACTCATAAGTTTCGGCCCGCTTCTGTTACACAGCTACACTGCAGGTCTGTCCCAAATCGAATGCAACCAAGGCATTCATCCAATATATGTTCCGGATATTGCATCATATGTATGATGCGAACAGAATAGAATGACTCTATTGGGTATTCTCCTTCTGAGAGTTCTCGCGATCATTTATTATTTGCTCGGCTAGGTCTGCGCACACTATTCGACACAGTTAGCATACTTGATCCAAAGTATATCTCCGTAAAAAAATGTGTTAAGGGGAGGCGAGGGAGAAGGAGGATGGCTTGGGGTTGAAGGAATGTTAGTAAAGAGAATTCCACTTACACTTTTGAATACTAATACTACTGAGTAGTTTGATCACCGAGACGTCTTTGCCGACCGTCTTAAAAATCCACGCCCGGACTTCCACCGCAGCAAGCGAATCAACGCCCAATTCGGACATGGTCTGGACTGCGTGGATGGCCTCCTTAGGTAGCTGGAGGAGCGAATGTAATCTCTCCGTAAACGCCTCTAGGATGATCTGTGCGATGGCAGCTGGTTCCGCCAACGCCGCTATGGTGTCTTTGAGATTTCTCTGTGTACCCTTGGTCGCCGCCGTACTTGAGTCGTCACTATCCTGGCGGCTGTAGTGGCTAAATCGCGGATCTTGATGCCAGTGTAAAGGGCTTGGGTCAGCGGGATCGAATCTACGTAAACCGGTGGTGATGTCGATAGGTGACTCCAGTTTCGATGCTCTTGCAGGATGACCTGTGGCGACGGCTTCGAGGAACATGTGGTGGATATCACGCTCCGAGATGGGCGGATATCCTTCGCGCTCTAGACCGGCGTATAACTCTTCTTTCTCCCGTAGAAGAAAGCCGAGTCCATAGATGACCCCGATGTTTAGCACCGACGCTGCCTGACCGCGAGATCGTCGCACACCTGCTAGCCCATTCATATACATGTTGGCGGCAGCGTAGTTGGCTTGACCAGGGTGGCCGCCGATGGCTGCAAAGGATGAAGTCATGATAAAGAACTCCAAATTTGTATCGCGGAATGCGATGTCGAGGTTCTGCGATCCTACTGTCTTGGGTCGCAACACTCGCTCCCAAGTATCCAAGTCCATCTGCGCGAAGACACGATCGTCGAGAACCATGGCCCCGTTGACAATTCCGGCAACAGATGGCATGGATTCGTACAGACCTTTCTTTAGCGCCTCCACACTTGCAAGATCCGTAACGTCGCACCTTCGTATCTCGATGTTTGCGCCGTAGAGGTGTGACAACTCTTCAACCCATTTAGGATCCATTTTCGGATTTCGACTGGCCAGTACAATGTTCCGGGCGCCGTGCTCAACGAGCAAATAGCACAGACTCTGACCGAAATCCTTTGTTGTTCCGACTAATAAATACGTCCTGTCCGAATGAAAGAAATCCTTCCCCGCTTGATGCTTCCCGATACACCTCGTATTTCTATCAGCCCTCCAGTCAATTAAAGAAAAGGGAGAGGGTGATGACTCGGTGCCTGACAACAAATTCGGCAAAGACTTTGTGTTAAATTCGATATGCCTCCGTAAATTAGCGAGATCCGATTTCATAGCCTTCGATACAGCTCCTTTCCAACCCATCTTTTCACGACAGCCCTGAATATTTCTCGAGTCGCCAATACTGAGTAATGAAGAGCGAGAATAGTATCTGCAGTTAGCTGGAAGCAAATATTGAATCTGCCCAGACAACTTGGCGTGCTTTTCCGGTTGGAAATCGAAGATGACCGCCCCTCTTGGTGGGAAGATCCCCTTGATATCTCTAGCCGATGCACGTATATGTAGAGATTTAGAGGCATGTCCGCTACTTCTCGCAATTGGCATAGTGAAGTATGAGACTACAGAGCTCTCATTTTCGCAGTCGGGGACGCACTCTACTACGCACTGAGCGAGTACGGGATCCGAGTCGATCAGTATAATTGGTTGTCCAGAAGCTTGATTCGCAATTGTATCGGCCACTATATATCTCATAACAAGAGATACCATAGGCAGCCCAATATCAGGTCTGGAGTTAATAGGATATACCTGCTCGCTCGGTAGCGAGAGGTACGAAGCATTGTTCATGGATATTGCGATGACCCCTTCACCAGTGGAACAATTAACGCCAAAACATATATAGGCTAGGAATGAATTGCCGGTCTGTTCGCAGTCTTCATTGCCGAGCCTTAGCATTTCTGCAGAGCTGTAATCCACATAAATCCGGGTTTGATCGGTTGAGTCGCTTCGAGGACTAGAGCATCCGCTTCTAGCTTCATACCGAACCAACCCATCCGAGTCGCGATACGGCACAACTTCGACAGGCTCCCCAAGGGAGTTTACCGGATTCGTAATTACTCGCCGGAAAGAGTTAACGCGATCATTCGACTGTTGTAAGGGTAGAATACGGGGAATCAGTCGCCGTCCATCCTTTACGTGAATCTCACGCTCAGACGTCCACAGTGTGTTGCTCTCACTGTTGCCAGTTCCCGTTAGACAGATAAAGTGGTCCGCTACGAGATCTCCAGAGTGCTCGATCTCTTCTAGATCAAGCATCTGTAGTATGAGACCGGGAACCTCGGCTGATACCGTGCGCGTGAACCCGAAACTGGCTGCGTTGTCCGGGTTCCCTGATAGTGCCTGAAAAGTGAGCCAGAGTATTTTCATACCCGGCCGTAAGAGATCGCGCAGTTGGTCTAAAGTGCTCTGTGTCATATTTGTCATCAATGGTTGATCAAGGTCTGCTAGAACGATCGCGGCGGTACAGGCATTCAGAACTTCTGAATCAACCTCATCGAACGTATCTCTCACGGTAAACTGCCGACATAGGTTTAGAAGTCGTTGCTCCAGCTGTTGGACTAGTCTACGACTGAGAGTATCATTACCACCGATGATAAGCAAGTGATCAGTGATAGGGTTGTCTACCGTTCCGGATGGCTGTTTGACTAGCATTAGTTCTGGGCTATTCAGTTGCCGTACCATGACAGAATAACCGGCAAAGTACGACTGGTCGCAGTTTTGAGCAATCTGAATGAAGCCATACGTATCAAGAACATCAGGCCACTGTGGCGGCGTCGGTGCTCTAGCTTCATCATATTGGTCCTTGGAATTTTCCAGTAATCGGGACTTCGTCGAATTCCTCGAAGATTGGACTACTACTAAGAAGCCTCCCGGTTTCATTATTTCGCACAAATATTTGAGCGTATCAGGGACATAGTTTTCCTCAAGCTCGGATGCCGATAGCAGGACGAGATCATACGAATTTTCATGTCCTAGCTGATCTCCCAGGTCTTTGGTCAGATCCAACGGCGTTGTAACAATTCTCCTTCTCAACTCTTCGCTCACTGGAATCTTTCGATTTGGAAACCGCAGCGCCCCGGTACCGACGGTAAAGGAAGAGAACGCGGATCCTATGGCATATAAAACATTGGTAAGAAGCTCGGACCCAGACCCAGCTAGGCCGAGTATATCCATTTGAGGATGCCGATGGGAGATCTGTCTCACGATACGACCGACGTGTTGGCTAGTGCAGGATAGGTGATGCGCCTCCTCAATCAAAATTCGCAAGACACCGACCACGAAGTCCGGCTGGTAGCTGTCTAGTTCACGAATCAAGTTCAGATGGTCGTAACAATCTGATCCTTTTATGAGACTATCGATAATTACCTCGGTGTCGAGGCGCCAGTAATCATCGCCCACCATCCCCAAGACTCCAGGAAACAAACCGGCCAGTTTTTCGTAGTAAAGACTTAGACCCTGTGAGAGATCGTTGGGGCCAGGGTTGTTTCTGACAAAGAACGTAGCGACTCGTGCAAACTCTTCTATAAGGGCTGGATCGATCATGGCACTAGAAGATGCATCTCCCCGTACGATCTCGTCAGTTGGATCTATGTCGAAGACGGTATTGAGATACAGTTCGTAGTCGTCTTTGGGCGTGGTATGAGCCAACGCGGCCACAGTCAATCCCTCAACTTGTATCTCCATATCGCCTTCTTCGTTAAATATGCCCATGTCGACGAAGAAGGTTGCTTTGGAGTCTGTCGTAGTGGGCTTTATGTCAACCATGTGAGTGTCCACCGTCAAGTTTCCCCCCTTAGTTTTCGCCATATTAAATGATATTCGATCGATACATACCGGTAAAAACGATGTCCAAAGGGATCTATAAGATTGTTAGCAAGGGGGCTTTCTCAAATGCCATAGGGGATACTGTTACTTACTTGTCTCCAGGGAATGTATATGTCAAGAATGCGGACTGAAAACAGCTATCAAGGGTAGCAGGACTGATCTGCAATGTTGTTGAGTCCTCGGCGTGCCGGCGCTTCAAAGTCGCAGAGCAGTAGTTGTAGCGACGTTGGATAGACTTCAAGGCGTGGAAAGGACCGGTATATACCAACCCTGTCCCCTCCATCATTTTATAGAATGACTCAGGAGCCACAGGAAATGTCTCCGACTCAGAAGCGCTTCTAGGGGGTAAAATATCCAACGTAGGTTCCCCTAGATAAATTTTGAGACGTCCCATCATGTTCTTTCTCATAGCTGTTGTGCCATCGGCTGGACAGGATGCTAACGTGAAGTCGGCTTCGATCGCGGGGTTTCCACCGTAACCTCCGGTCTGTGGCAGCACGGTGAGAGTGAATAAGATCTCAGTGCCCATAGAATCTCGTTCGACGTTTATGCCGCTCATGATCTGAACGTCCTGCAGTTCCACTAACGACGCCGACTCTACCTTCAAGAGAGATCGAGCCGCGTCGAGTGTCATAATACAGTACGCGGATGCAGGTAAGAGAGCGTTACCTTGGAAACTATGATGCTCTACCCAGGGTAGTTTATCCAATTTAAGCAGGTTTCGCCACCGCATTTCATGTTCATTATCGTCTCTAGTACGAACACCGAGTAATTCGTGGGGAGGGTCAGTTTTGAAATGGAATTTACGGGTGATCCGCGACTCTCGATAATGCAGCTGGGAGTGGTCCCATGGGTAGGTCGGCAGGTCAAAAATGCGGGTGTTTAGAATACCCAAACAAGGAGACTGCTCGATGTATCTGTCAAGGTTAATCTCTTTGGGACCATAATGAGTCCAGAGGAACCCGAGGAGGTCGGAAAATGCAAGGGTATCGTCTTTGGTTCGATCCAGGGGACTTGAATATTGAAGGTCGTGCCCGAGAGATTTGGCAGTCTGAGTGGCAGGCCCCTTCAGAGCTGGATGAGGTCCGATTTCTAAAGCACAGTCAAATGGACCATATTCCGAGATGGCATTCACGACAGCGTCATGGAATCGCACCATGTTAACCATATTATCTCTCCAGTACTCAGCACCCAGCCCTTCTTCTCCGTTCATGAGGCGCCCGTGAACGCTAGACACCCAAGCTGTTCCGTTACCAGGACTATCCAGGTTAATGTCGCTAGCTTGCAGTGCATTGATATATTCAGCTGCAGGTTTAATCATATGAGGTGAGTGATACGCCGAGTCGACTTTAAGTATCCTTGAGAACTTCTTCTCCTTTGTAAGCTCCTGGTGAGCCTGCTGGATTACGTCTAGGTCACCTGAGAGCGTGACACTAGATGGGGAATTGCTTGCGGCGACGTGTAGCCTACCGTCAAATATTGGTGTCTCGCAAAATCCGAATGCCTCCTTTTCCGAGATTGCTACTGCGAGCATGCCACCTTTTCGACCTTCAGGGCTACTGGCAAGATGTGCTAAATATCCACGATAATATGATATTAGAATCGCGTCTCTTGCTGATAATCGTCCCGCTGCATAGGCCGCTGCGATTTCTCCCGAAGAATGCCCAACTACGGTATGGAAACTAACGTCGAGACTCTTTAGTAGATCGATCAAGCCTATTTGTACCGCAGTGCAGAGAGGTTGGGATACGGCGGCAATATTGACTAGTGATGCACTACCCTCTGCTAGAATCTGTTCTTCCAAAGTCCATTCAGGTGGCTGGGAAGAATATCTCAGGACTTGGTCGAGGTTACGGATAGTATTGCGATATATCTCATTGCTGTGAAACAACGAGCTTGACATCGTAGCCCATTGGGCACCTTGGCCGGTAAATATTCCAAGGATCTTCGGTCGCCCATCTACAGCCTTTTTTCGACTTCCTATGTTATCGGAAGGCGGCGAATCGTGCAGTAGCTTCCCGAAAGCTTCAAGGATTTGAGATCTTGAGCTCGCCGACACAGTAAGGCGATAGGGGAGGGCTGTGCGATGAGAGAACACAGCCCGTGCCAACTGATCATAATTGATTCCGGGATTTTGCAACAGGTATTCTCTATAAGACGAAACGACAGCCCGCAGTGATACTTGGGAGGCGGCTGATAAAACAAGGGGCAAATAGAACGAAGGTCTGCCGGCCGTGTGCTGGCGTTGGGGAATTTTTGCCTCCTCCTTAATCGTACGCTGCTGATAGATAGCATCGTGAATGTGCGGCTCATATGACTCAATGATAGCATGGGCGTTAGCACCTCCAAATCCAAATGAGTTGATGCTTGCTCTCTTTGGCTGACCTGCCGGAGGTTGCGGCCAAGGAACAAGAGATGTGGGGATCTCCAGGCGCGTGTAGAATGGTT
The DNA here is from genome assembly GCA_022695765.1 of Annulohypoxylon moriforme. Classification (NCBI taxonomy): domain Eukaryota; kingdom Fungi; phylum Ascomycota; class Sordariomycetes; order Xylariales; family Hypoxylaceae; genus Annulohypoxylon; species Annulohypoxylon moriforme. Next base: position 77,002 of record MU403187.1, read on the forward strand.
TTACACTGGGATTAATGGAATTAAAATGTAAATTAGGGGGTATTGATCCGTGCTTCATTGACTGTATGACCTTGAGCAACCCAGCCAAGCCAGCGGCACCCTCGGTATGTCCAAGCACTGTCTTACAAGATCCAACCAGCAGATCATGGACTTCAGCCGTCGAGGTAGCACTTGTGCTCGGATCAAAAAATGCACTGCAAATTGCTTCCGCCTCTCTAGGATCACCCGCGGGTGTACCGGTGCCGTGCGCCTCGAAATATTGGCATTGATCCTCGGGCTTTAAAGAATTCAGCCCAGTCTTCATATAAGTCTCCTTAATTAACGAAGACTGAGCTCTGGGATTCGGTAAAGTTATCCCCTTTGTTCGTCCGTCCGAATTAACTCCAGTGTCTCGGACGATTGCCATGATTTGGTCACCATCTGCCAAAGCCCGAGAAAGGGGCTTGAGAAGTAGTGCTGCGACACCCTCTCCTCGTGCGTAGCCATCGGCAGAGGCGTCCCACATTCGACTCTTTCCTGTTGGGCTTAGCATGTGTAGACTAGATTCCACGAGGAATTGCTCCGGTGTTAACATCAAGTTAACACCCGTTACACAGGCCATAGTACTCTCGCCAGACCGTAAGCTCAAGATGGCTTGATGAAGAGCTACAAGACTTGAGCTGCAAGCGGTATCTATCGTCATAGACGGACCCTGGAAGTCGAAGAAATACGAAATCCGGTTCGAAATAATCGAACGGGCATTACCAGTGGCGTAATACTGGCTTGTCGAGAGCTCGTCACGCTGAGATAGTACGTCATGGTCTGCAGTCATCACACCCGAGAATACGGATACGTTCTTTCCATAATATTGTTCTAGCGTGTATCCAGCTGACTCCATTGCTTCATAAACGACCTCGAGAACCATTCGTTGCTGGGGGTCGATAGCTTCGGCTTCCTTAGGTGTAATGTTGAACATGCCCGCGTCGAAAACTCGATGGTCTTGTTGTAACCAATATGCTTTGATAGAATTAGTCGTCCCGTGATATTCGCCATCGGGATGGTAGAATGCTGTGGCATTGAACCTATCGGGCGGTACTTCCTGGGAGAGGTCGGGGGCTTCGCATAGGACTTCCCACAGCTTAGCTAGCGAGGTAGCGCCACCCGCAAAGCGGCAGCTACTCCCGACAACAGCGACAGGCTCTGACGAGGGGCGTTTGTACACCATTGCGAAGGCAGTTCAACCCAAGATTTCTTGTATCAGGTAGTATGTGTTACAATTTGGTGTGCGTATTGTGTAACGGACTAAAGGGATGGAGAATAAGGAGGTAGCGTGTGGTAAGCGAATTGAGATATCATAAGGACACACTCAGAGGAATAGAAATTTGAGGCCTCTATTATAGATCATCAATTGAAATATCGGAAAAGAGCATGGTTATACGCCCAAAGTGGTTTAACAAGAGACCAGTTAAGGGAAAGGGGGGGTTAAGATTCTATAGGTATGTGGTGAAAGAATGGAGACAATAACTCAGAAAGGGGACAAGGAGAAGTAGTTATGAGGCTGAAACGAGGGACCTATACGAAAAGGAGACTTGAAAGAAATAGTTCGGGGATGAGATCGAAATCAGAACGACGACTTCTGAGCTACCTGATGAGCAAGATGTAGAGCATAATGAACTAGATACGGCATGGGACTGACCTATCCGCTTGCCATGACTCCTTGACCCGAGGTGCTGAGATACAAAAAGGCGACCTCTGTAGGTAGACCGACAACTTCCCAAAGGGTTGACCGACGGTATTGCCTAATGTGAAAATTTCTCGTCGTTAAGGTAACGCACCAGCTCGTAGAAACTAGGCGTGGGTAGCTTATAGATGGTAGTTACCAAGGACATAGGAAGGCATAGCAACAACAATGATCCTGATCCAGTGTAAATATATATCATTCGCCGCATAAATTTCTTCCAGGCCTCTCAGGAAGTTTCCTCCGGCCATATTTGCACTGTAAGTGAGAACATACGTGTAGACAGGTCATATCCAACTACCAACACAGCCTCTTCACTTACCCCTAATCAGCAATAGTCATTCCTTTAGTCATTTACAAAGCACGTAACAAAACTACTATACAGATACTATGTAGGTGACTAACACGTCCCTTACACTGACTAAAACTGTATGCAAGTACCTAGTGACTACAGTATTATCTTAGCATTTTCTCCGGTCAAGTTGCCGTGTAAAGGTATATACGAGATATTGATTGATGATAGATTGCAACGTCGAGTCCGCTAGAAAATTCGTAACAAAGACATCTATTATAAGAAGCCGGGGCTAGAAAGCTCCTTAGGATTTTTTAGGTCTTAGATTCGTAGCCTCATTCTTTGTGCAGAGGAGATAGGCGGAATGGAAATACCCGAAGCTAGACTTTATCAGTCAGATATCACCTTGCCGTTGGTAGATCAGTATAAATCGCTTCAATACCCGTGGTAAATTGCGATACCGCACTGGGAGCGAAACAAAAGGTCGGATATATTCTACTCCCTTCGTTGTACGGCCGTCTCGCTACAGATGTAATTCAAGAAAAATTACTCCTGTAGGTAGCTCTATGTTGAGAGCGAATTCTTATCCAATCGATCCATGGATCACACTGAATAGGGCAGAACAGGGCATCCATGCGTACTATTTGCTCAACTATCTTAGTTTGATATCTGCTTCTTCACGACGTTCCTTGAGTTTGCCACTAATAAACGCTCTAAGTAACCTTGGGCCTCGATACAGCCGTCTGTGCATCGACCAAAAGCAGAATGGAACTAGTGACATCAACGTATAAACATATTTGCCACGAACTCGAGTTATGCTACGGTAACCTTGCCTTATCTGGAGCAGATATATAAATGAATGCTATAGTTGGACTCGACAAACAAACGACGAAATTTTCTAACCTACGTCATATACGAAGCCATCAGTATTTCCAAACATATACTAGGTATTTTCAGTACCTGTATGCGTGCATATCATAAGTATAACAGAGGAGATTTATCATATAATAAGAAAGAGACTCTGTCGTGAGATATTAGATAGATAGTAGGTACGTACGTAGGTATCTGACTTCGAAACTGGTCTTACCTACCTAACTACTAGGTACTTACCTACCTAGTACTTACCTACGTACCCAGTGGGTAGGTATACTGTGTGGTATACTGAGGTTTGCTGAGAGTGGATATTGTGAAAATATAGAGAGGAATCCCATGTACCGAACAATAGATGAAAATAGATAGAACGCCATTCGTTTGCAGTACGTATCTAGGTACCTATCCAAGAATTATCTAATTCCGAATACGGTATGTATATGCCTCGGAGTTAACTGCAATTACCGAGTTTTGACGGGATTGGTTGTCCCAGCCCAGCAGTACTAGGTACAAGATATGCGTGTCTTAGGTTCTGCACACTTACAGCTATATCAGCATGTATAGGCCTATGATGTTTCCAGCTACCTAAGTACCTAGGTATCTATTTGAGGACCTCGTTATTATACAGACACTTATGAGTGTAAGTAATAATAATTCCGAGTTTCTAATCTCCTTTGAATAAAACCGTTAGGAACCTTCAACGCCCCCCCACAATAAGAAGTAATAATAGAAACAATACATGAATATCTAATTACTTACTTGGTAAGTACCGTATATGGATAAGAGAACTGCCGCTAAATGGGGAAAAAAGGAATGAGAAAAAAAAGAATAAAGGATCGACATTTGTTTGCTACTTAGGAGGTACCTACGGTATCTAATTCTATATCTTATATCGAAACCAATCAAAATTCTCAAACTAGCAGGCTAAAAATGTATGTCTCACTTAAACTAGGTACGACCACCTTACATCTAGATGGAACTATCTTAAGGGGCTTGTACACTGCTTGAACAATCCGCGGACAGTGCGACAGCGGACCGTCCCGAAGGCGTCCTAGGCGCCGCCACAGGCGTGAATGGTTGGCCATTACATACCTAGGTAGGTACCCACCTAGATAACTAATGCTGTTCAATCTTAATACCGTATATAGTTAGTTCCAAGAAGCTTTCCGATATTCCCCAGCGGAGCTCGCTATTTTCCCCTTACCTACTAGGTACCTACCCAGTAGGCGTAGGAGAAATTCATCAGTGTAATTATATTCTGAAATTGACCTAGTAACTAGGTACCTAGTGTCTACTCTAACGGCAGGCAGGGAGGTAGGTATCTATTAGTCAAATAAAGGAATCTTCCCAAATATCCCGGGACCCCCAGCTGTGCTCAGCGACTTTGAGACACCATACCGCTAAGATAAAAAGAATTATGCACAAGATGAGCACCTATTGCTTCTGCTTCTACGAGAGAGAGGGGTATCATATACCTTCATTCATAAACTAACAGCCATCCATCACTGATCACCAGTGCCGAAAATCTCAAGATGAACACGCTCTGCACCAACACCAGCAGCGACCAGATACTTCTCTACATCCTTCATGAAAGAATACGGCCCACAAATATAGTATTCGGCCCCGGAGTCACCGAGGAAGAGGGTGGTGTTGGGGTCAACTTTGGTTAGGTCAGTCCTTCCAGCGAAGTGGTAATCAACCCCCTTGACTTCTCCCTGCTGTGGCGACGTCACGAAGAACGTGGTCTTGATGATATTATTGACGTCCTTAGCGCACACGTCGAGAATGTGATCTTTGAAAGCACGAGCCTCTGAGCTGTGCACACCATGGATCCACGAGATACGCCGACGGGAACCGATGTTCACAGAACTGTTGAGAATCGATAGCATAGGCGTGAGACCGACGCCGGCGGATATGAGCGCGATCGGACTATCCTCGTTCTCTTTCGGATCTACGAAGAACTCCCCCGCCGGTGCCGACAACTCGAGTACGTCGCCCTCTTTGTACTTATCATGCAACAGGTTGGATATTAAACCAGGAACTCCGAGCTGCTCGTCCTTCTCCCTCTTCACGCTGATCCGGTAAAAGTCACTCCGCGGCGCCTCGCTTAACGAGTATTGCCTCGGTTGCATATGGCCCATCTGCGGAACGAATACTTGTAGACTGATATACTGGCCTGGTAAAAAGGACGGGAGCGGCTTTTCGTCTTCGGGGGCGAGGTAGAAGCTGGTGATCTCGGACGTCTCCGGCACCTTTCGCTGGATTTTGAAGCGGCGCCAACCCGGCCAGTTCTCGTGGGCCGCGTATAGCTGCCGTTCCCGGTTGATGAAGACGTCAGCCAATGCGGCGTAAGCAGCAGTCCAGGCCTCGGCGATCGCGGGAGTACAGGCATCCCCGAGAACAGCCGCGACGGCCTCGAGTAGATGTTTCCCGACGATGGGATACTGATCGGGTTGGACGTTGAGACTCTCGTGCTTGTGTGCGATACGCTCTACTAGCGCCTTTAGCTGACCGAGGTCATCAACATAGGTAGCGTATGCAAAGACGGCGGCAGCTAGAGCTCGAGGCTGGGCTCCGCTCTCTTGGTTCGACATGCTAAATATATTCTTCAGCTCAGGGTGCGCGGCGATCATATTCTTGTAGAAAAGCGTCGTGATCGTCGTGCCATGTTCCTTCAGGACCGGTGCGGTCGCCTTGACGATGGCGATATGTTCCGGTGAAATGGGCGCGGCGACAGCCATTTTCGGATATCTGAAGGGAGGGTAATGGTAAAAAGTAGTCGTTTATCCCTTTTCACTAATATTACCGACAACTAGCACGTTGTTTCAATGTTGTTAACCTTCGACTATAATAAGTAGGTATGAAATTGATTAAAACCCATTAACATCCTCTGCCTTGACGGCACCGACTCTTTAAGTACTCCCACCATCCCGTACACCCGCACACCCGCGTCGATTTGTCAGTGACAAACACGGTTCTCTTTCCTAACATCCCATAAATTCATCGTACCACGGCCGCATGGAAGATGCCGAGTCAATGTTTGCGGCTCGTCTGGGGCGGCGAAGCAAAGATATTGTGGTGAACCCACGCGGCTCTCCGACTTTTTTCGTGGATTTCCTATCTCCGCGGTCGTCTAGTCAAACCACCACCCCAAGATCCCCCGAGGTTTCGTTAATTGGACCTGCTTTCCCGAGACTAGTAAATTACCTACCTTTTCTTCCTCACCATATCAAATATAGATTCGAATGGCTCTCGTTATCTAGTAAATTTCCTGCTGGTGGCTTCCCGAACGGCTAGACACAACGTCAAATAAGTTATAGGTCGCTGATTAGGATTCACATATTCGCATGTCAACTCCAATCTTGGCAATTGTTTCTCACAATCTAGGTACATTCTCATCGAGGTGCCGTGTACCTGAGTACGAGTATGGTTTCCATCCTGAAAATTTGATCTCCGAGGAGATTCTCATATTCTCGCTATATTTTTCCCATTTATTCTTTTCTTCCCGGTTGCTGAAGGAGGCGACCTGGATCCCGGCACTGCATGAATGGTAGCTGCGGCATAGGAAGGTCCACGTTGTCGCTAGCGGACTATTTTTACGTTAAGTGGATGCCCTTGTCAACATTGGCTTAAAAATTGATCACCTCTTAAAAGGATCTCATTACTCATCGACCGAATTTGAACGACACGCTAGCGTATGCCAGCCCCAGCCCAGACCGTTACTATTTACGTAATTGGCGCTGACTCTAGACTTGCTTGACTCCCCAAATCCCTCATCTCCGACACTAGGTCATACGATATAGACAGGCACTGCATTCTCTAGCTAGTTGTCTATTGTTTGCATCTTCTATAAACCGTATCCCCCTTGGCAAGTAGTACAGACATATAACAAGAAATCAGTGAAACCATGACTCATAAGTTTTTAGATCGACTGAGAGCATAGCCATACCTAGTATGCTAAGAAGGAAATTCCAGACAAGAGAGAGTATAGGAGAGATTGTCATTATCCCATCCATATCCGCTGCCGATGAGTCGCAAAACTTACCTATCTATCAAAGCCCAATTCGTCCATACGAGTAATTCGATTTACTCCGTAAACTTGCGCGGGAGACGGTTCTCCCCCTCTTCATACGGATGGCAAGCTTCCTCTCGTGCCAGGTCGTTTACCCATCTGCAGTTCCCTTTGAAGCCTCCGAAGGCATTCGCACCGTTCTTCTTAGCTCCGACATCAGAGAATTTATTTGCGAGGTAAAACCAAGATAGAGCGTTGCCAACGGTACCAACTTCGTCGCTGACGCCAGTCCTCGCGGCATAGCTCATCCGATTCCATAGATCGTCGTCAGTAAAGAGATCTATGAGATGCTGCGCCACGGCTTTATAATCGCCAGGCTCGACGAGGAAGCCATTTTCCTTATCCTTAACCTGAATTGGTATTCCACCCGCTAGAGTAGCGATCACCGGTCGTCCTGCATGCAGTGCTTCGGACACCTTCACCTCAAAACCTTCTCGCGTGGACAGCTGCAGCACAACATGTGCTTTTGCGATAAGGGTGTTGAGAAGCTGGTCGTTGGCCTGCAGACGCATGACGCTGATATCATCTGCAAATTCGGAATAGCGAGTTTCGATTTGGTCCATGACAAGGTCATATATCAAATTTCCGTCAGGGTCGTCGATTGAGCTGTTTCCCGTGCTACGAAGAGTAAGTTCCGTGTGTACCTAAGAGAAGCCATTACTTGAGATCACTCACACTACCAACTGAGGGACATCCTCCAATCCTAGATCTTTGGCGCGCTTACGGAATTCGCCGTACGAGTCTATAACTGTGGGAATTCCTTTCGCAGGGTCAAAGCGAGCGACTTGGATAATGTATTTGGCTAGGCATCGAACATCAGTTTGCTGCAACAAATTGTCAGTTGTTACACTTACAGTCCGGATACTTCAACGGGGTCCTGCGAGGGTTAGTTTCAATTATTACATTCTTTTAGTAGATATTGAATGGACTCACATATGCTGAGAGTGACATTGCGAGTTATAGCTGGTTCCGTAGTAACCGGTGTCCCACTCATTGATATGCTTATTCAAGCCGTCGAGCCAATCGGTCGTCGCTGGCAAGTAGGTGACTTTCTCGCGGGGAACGTTGTCTGGAACAAACTTAGGTATGGGGTGGCTCACGAACATGTCTGCGTGACGGATGTTATTCCACAAAAAAGTCCATGCCTGGTCTTGAGGTGAGCCACTTTGAGCAACCAGGTCGCTACGAATTTGAATGTGCGAGCGATAGATGACAGGCCGATCTGGTGTGACCTTTTTGATGAGTGGTATAAGACCTGGCATTTGAGGGTCGTCAATCTGATATGATTTCGTCAACCAACATAAACAAGTAGATCTCCTTATTAACTCTACATTTTAACCAAAATACGTAGAAAATTATGCGAATCCGAAAGGGAGAGGTTGTAGGGTCGGATTAGGGGCTAAGAGACATAGGCCTCCCGATCAAAAATTCATTAACATACCACAACAACATTGGCACCTCCTTCCTCAGCTGGACGTAATGGGCCACCTTTAGAGAGCCAGTAACGGTTGGCATTCTCAGTGATCCAGTCGGTGATCGTTTCTTGGTCTTCCGGCGTGATGCGTTCTTCCGGGTCGCTGACGCCTTGAAGAATATTGTGCATGTTCTTGGTGATTCGGAACACTCCCGGACGCGGTTTCGGGACTAAATTAATGTTAATATGAGGTACACGATAACGATCACATAGATATTTGAATAGAGGCGTCGTGTAACGAACTAGATGGGTATTCGACATACCATACCACGTCAAGTCCACGCCTGCGAGACGGGCGAACCGTACCAAGGCGTGTCGCATGAGCGCCACCCCACCACCTTGCGGAGTTGAACTAAAAAAGGCTATCTTGACCTTCTTCTCCTTGAGCTGATTAGCGAAGTGCATAGTGGAATCCCACGTCGCGCTACCGCATGTAGGTTTGTAGTCGCTAAGCGTTGTCAAGTGTGCTCTGAACCCAGCATCACTCAGGACGGCGCCCCGGAAGCCCACTTGCAAGATCGGGACCAATGAAGGTCCAAAGACCCTATTAAATTATATTAATAAGGATAGTTTACAGATGCGAAATTTTCAGCTTACATGACGCATTTACGTGCCATCGAGTCGGCTTGCTCATCGACGTTCTTGTCATCCCAGAACGACGTCTCAGAACTATCAACATCAAAATCTATCGGGACGATATCGATTTCCAACCAAAGGCGGGAATTCAACGTAGGACTCAAATCCATTAGACTAACGGGAAGTCCGGCACCAATAAACTTGACGAAGTTGTCATGCTCATACTTCTGCACCTGACTGATTACATAGTCTGCGATGACATCCTGACCCGCTTTCAAGGGGTCGTTAAGCTTTAAATGCTCAACCATGTAATCGATGAGATACGTTTGATCATGAGTCGCAATGGATAAGACGACAGTATCATCATCGCTTGTTACAGCTGATATTCCAAGGAATAGGGGCTTTATAGAATTAGGTCAGTCAGGTATTCGATGTTAATTTCTAGAATTAAGGTATTGACATACTGTGAGAGCTCGCGAATAAGGCCCGTCTGTTACATGTTAGCATCCCTTATAAAAAGGCGAAATCTTGTCTCTTAGCATAAACTCCTATTAAAGGGGATACACGCAGAGGCGACCTGATAGTAAAAGACACCATAATGACGTACTACGTAAACGAGTCAGTCCATGTGAGATATCGTATACAATTCAAAGGAAACCGTTGAAGGGGGATAATGATATTGGGTTCTCAAGAAACATTTCCATACTAACCGTTTTGCAGCGAACTCGCTTAACCGACGCTGGTGATGAGTAGAAGAGGTTGAGAACCTCCTCCTCCTTTCTAGGATTGGCGCCATTTTTGATTGGGCGCCGAACAAGTTTAATGCTGACTGTCTGGTAGATAATGATAGCAATAATTGAGTTTATTAGGTAAACAAAATGCTTATGAGCACAAGATAAGTACCTAGGTAAGCCCGGGGAGAGTTGATGGCATCTTTTTATCGCGTAACTTTACCCTTGCCCCCGTCCTAAGACGATACCTTTGGGCAGATATGAATCGTCAGGAGCACTGCTGTGGTATGTTGGTGGCTCAGGTAGGCGACATCCGGGTGGACCGGCGAAGGTGATTTGAAAGGAAGCGGTGTGAGGAGAGAGAGCTGAGAGGCTCGTTGAACATTGAAGTTGATAGATCCTACATCATGTATATGTACTTGGGTAGGGGGATTACCTATATCATGGATATGTATGTGTACTAGGTAGGTATGTATGTATGTATATACATACAGAAGTATCCATTATGTACATGTATGCATGTAAATGACATATACACAACCTCAAATTGATGTATGTAATGTGGGATGTTCGAGATATGTACATACATACATCATGGATGTATCCATAGAAGCTGGGTGGTAAGTACGGGTAGATACATGTACCTACTACATACCTAGGTATATACCTACATAATGAATGCCCATTCATTGGGCATCCGCATCCGCAATCCCGCGGTGAGTCTTGGAATAGAGGCGACAGGCAGGAACAACCCTTCTTCCGTATTGTGGTTGCCCAGTGCTGCTACGGGAAGATTTTGGGTTTTATTAGGCACGGGAACAGCTCTGGATCTGGAGAATCTGAACACCCACGTGGGTAGAAACATGTGGCTCTTACCTATTTTCATCTTTCATCCCGCGCAGCCCGCGTATTAGATCAAACGTTGATCAAGGCAGTGCGCGGAAGTTGGCCGGAACGCGCGACTTATTAGTGCAATTCAAATCGTATCCCGGTGTCACAGTGACGCATTCGATCCGGGCTGCCGGGGTACCTAGGTGCTTGAAGTACTTGGAAATACATCCATGGATGCTTGTACTCAACGATTTCTAATCGAAGGTATTTGCTAACAACGAATATTAAGATGGATTGAACGCTTGAATCGACGTACCTAGGTAGTTTAATAGCCAAAGAATATCAATAAATATATCCGAATCAATTAAAATAAAATTGGTTGTTAAGTTTAGAATTGAGGCTGAGAGGAATACGCTACATACGGACATATTTACATAACGTACCTACATATATTAGGATATATTAGGCATGATTAGACACCCAGATCCATGGATCTTTCGCAGCTAGCGTCTCTCTCTCGTCTGATGTTTTTACGGATATTAACTCGTGTAGCCTTATGCAAGTTGCCAATTTCAAGAAATTGGCATGATTACAGCGAGATGCGCATCAGTTCATTTTTTTTTTGCCCCTATCGAATGGCGCGCGGCACCGCACGCTCGTGACGGGGAGTAACCCGTGTCCGTGTCCGTGGCGCATTTTCGAGTGAACTTAACAACTTGACTTACATAATTCTCAAAACTTCTTAAATTAGCGCCCCTCCCAATGGGTTATACTGATATATGCATTTTACATATGTTTTATGTACTTTCAGGGTTATGCACAGAATCGTCTCATGGGATCGATGATTCGATTCAATTATGTCCAATCTCAGGAGTTTTTAAGGTTCCGAGGCTTTTTCTATCATTCACCCTACTTCCCACTTCGCAATACAAGTAATATCCATCAGTCCTCAGAAAACACCAGAAAGACTTACAGCTACAGAAAGGCCATGTCCAATCATATCCCCAATTAGGCGGGGTGACCTGCTAAGTTGGGATTATTTCACCTTTCTTCCTGGTCATTCGTTCCCGACGAACGGGATACACGCCGAGGTAGAGCCAGGAATCGTATACCCAAAATCCGGGGAAAATGGGGAGGATGGGGAAGATGGGGAAATTGTGGGAGGGATGATACCGGTTTGTGGGAACGCCTCCAAGCCATATCCAAGGTTGAGCAAACCTGATGGGAATCCTGCTTTGCCATGTGAAAATAACAAATTGCGGCCGACGGGCCTTTTCTTATGCTCGCGGGCGCCCGCCGGTGTTGTCGTGACGCTGTAACCCCTCTTCTATTGCGCCTAACCGACTGACGAAGTTATCTATTGTTGAATATAGCCATTGTTGAAGGGCTTCGCTTAAAAACGAGCACAAATCATATTGTACCAGTTGGAAGTCTATCATTCTACCAAAAATGACGTCTTTCCTTCTCACGGCTATGGCGCTTTTTGCGGCCAAAATGGTCGTGCGAGCTGCTGATTGTTTAGACGTAGCTCAGGCTGAGGTCCCTTCATGTGCGCAGTCCTGTTTCCTCGAAAACGCGCCTTCGGTTGGGTGTGGTGGATTAGACTTCGCATGTCAATGTCAAAACGAGGCGGCCCTCTATGCGGCAATCGAGCCTTGTGTTGCGTCTGGATGCTCAGAATCTTCTTTCCAAGCTGTTATCGATGGCGCTTCTTCTGGTGAGTCAACCCCGTTCAGCCGTTGATGGCAACTCCCTACTCGCATACGGGCCTTCTGACTAGAGTTACACATCTTCCTAGTCTGCAATTGTGCAACTGCAATACCCCGCGCCCTGGCTGTTGGAAGTTCCTTTGGCTCTTTTGTAGGAGCCGCAACGGTTACTGGTTCTAGCACAGTTCTTGCTACCGCCCTCGGTACAGTATCAGGTCTTGCTAGCGGCACCGTTGTCAGCAATCCCACAAGCACCGCAATTGCAAGCTCATCGGCGAGTTCTACTGCCACTCAGAGTGGCGCACCAAATTACCAAAGTGGCCTGAGGTCTAGTTTTACCATGAAGATGGCAGTGCTGGCGGCACTTTCTACCTTTTTGCTTCAGTAATATGCGTCGATTGATAAGAAATTCGTTGGAGGAGATAAGAAATGTATTTCATCAATGACATGTACTTACCTAAACACTGATATTTAATTTCACCCACCTGTTATTCGACGGCGGGCCGTCTCTTAGGGTGCGCGATATGAAAGTTAGGCCGCCAACCCGCCGAAACAGTAGAATACAGTACGAAATGTAGATTCTACTGTATTTACACGGCATTTCATCACTGAAGCACCTGTAACGACTAGGGGTCTTGGCGCCATGGAGCGCTATAACTATAAGTGGTATCAGTGAGTGTTGGTTCACTAATTATGTCCAGATCACGAGTTACTCGTACATAAATACTACTTTGCCCCGCCTTAGACCTACCTACCTACCTAGGTTCAACAACAGTTTAACAACAGCTTGACAACACTTCAACAACAGTCGAACCTCAAAATTTCTAAAGCTAATAGCTTTATGAAATCTAGGAATTGTGACGATCTAGCCTTATCACCTGGGATATTGCGAGACTGTTCGACTTGCGATTCTCGTATTTTGGTGGTTTGGCTCAATTGGCAGGTGATAGCTACCAAGCACAGAAGCTCAGTCCCTGCGTCATGACAGGAATCAGAGAATATAATCAATATAGTTCAATTACTTGTTTTAAGACCTTTAATCTCATTCAGATTTCATTAAGGTTAAATCGATATTAAGCTAGTTTTAAAGGGTTATCAAAGCGTTGTTCAATCGTTGTTCAATCGTTGTTTAAGTGTTGCTAAGTCGTTGGGTGGAAGTACCGAGTACCTTACAATCTAATTAAATTACTAGGTAATGCCTATAATGCTATGAATTATATGGGTTTTAGCAAAGAAATACATCGTTAGTACAGTGTATTCCATCTTAACACTGTGTGAATTTTACTGTTTTTACATCAATTAGCGTTGTTAAATTGTTGTTAAACTGCTGCTTTGCTATTGTTTAGCTGTTGTTTAACTGTTGTTTAACTGTTGTTTAGCTGTTGTTTAAACGTTGTTGGAAAAGTGGAAGTACTTAGGTACCTCGTGATTTAATTGGTTGAATAACTTCATTAATACCGCTTATAATTATAGCTTTCGACAGCGCTGAGTCCCCTAATTCTCACAGGGGTCTTAGCGGCCGTAAGCCATTACAGCGGCACGAACTTTCTACTTGCACCTTACTAGGTAGGTAAGTATATAATAGTTCAATCGTTATTCAACTGTTGCTTACCTCTTATTAAGTTGTTATTAATCCTTCAGTATTAAGGTAAATAGTGAAATATGTTCTTTCCTCACCTAGTACCTACCTATTGTTGTTTTAATATTAACTGTGTACTTAATATACTTATTGAGTTCATTTGACAGGAGTTGGAAAGTTGATTCTTAGGTTTAAATGACGTGGCATCAAAATACAGAGTCTTCATAGCATACACACAACCTCAGCTCCAATGACACTAGATAGCAAAATGAAAACAGGGCAAGATTACTAAACCAATATTAGCCGCAGTATTATAATGATGATACGATTCTCTTATTCCCAGTCATTAGATAAACGCCAGATCCTCCTTGATGCGCCACCATTCCTAGTCCCTTACTTAGCTTCGCCATCAAGTACTATCAATGCTTAGGTAGAAAACCTTCGCCCGCGAAATTTTTTCATATTTCTTGATCAAAATCATTCGTCGTTCCCTTACTGACTACTTTCCTGTTTCTCCTTTTCGGAACCTCCATCTTTCCCCTTGTCATTCTTATGCTTATTATCTTTACTTTTCTCATTACTTTTCTTCTCACGCTTCTCGTAATTCTCTTTTTCAGCACGTTCTTTAGCTTCTTTTTCTTTTCCTTTCTTTTCTTTCTCTTTAGCGGCCTCCTTCTCTTCCTGTATCTTCTCCCTCTCCTTCTCTTCAAGCTCTTCCCATTTCTTAGTGTAACCCTCTTCCTGCCCGCCTTCGTGAAATTTGTCGCTTAAGCCAGTGAGCCTTGGTTTGGCGTCACCGACTTTCATCCGGCCAATGAGGCTGATGACGATGGCGGCGCCTACCACCGCTGTCAAGACGAACCGGTATGTCCCATACCACGCTGGTGCCCAAGCTCGGACGGTGGCTCGAGCATCGGCAAAGTACAAGACTACAAAAGCGGCAAATTGGGATGTCAGTGCAAAATCCATTGGCATCAGTAGTGTGGGCCACGCTGCTACAGATGCTAGGACGCCGAGTCCGTAGCGGAAGCGAGTACGATCTGGGTTGGGTGCCTTCTCGGTGTACTCCATACCCCAATGAACAGCACCAAGAAAGCTGATTATGATTGCTCCATAGCCGAGTTGTATGGGCTCGATAACACTTAATAAGTGTCGAGCAGTATCATGACTTATCAGGATGTTATTGACGAAATTGGATGTGGACGGCCACTCTGTGTTCAGATCCCACGACAGGTAGACGGTAGATAACGATGTCGCGAGGTAAGGCAAGGTGCCAGCGAGGCCTAGTAAGTAGGGTTCTTTTGGGACATCTGAAAGTGCAAATGTCTCTTTGACGGTTTCCTATGATCAGCTCGTCAGTAAGTATAAATGGCAGTTTAAGGAGGGGCAATTGTACTATATCATCCTTAACACCATGCCCGATGGGTTTCTGTTCTCCTTGACTACTAGGCTCATACACATGACGAACGCTCGACTCTGTGGTCACCGCCTCCGGGTCTGATTGAAGCTTCTGCTGGCTGAATTTCTTCTCTTCCTCAGGATCTCTTCCATACTGGAGGCCGCTCGGCGTCTTGCTAGAATATCTAGCTTTGCACGCCGGTAAAACCGGGCGAGAGAGAAGTGATCTGGAAAGTGGTGGACCGGACACGATAGTTCTAGGTGTTGCTTGATATAACACGGATGGTAGGGGCGAGATTGAAGTTCTTGGAGGGGCAATTGTTGAGACGGATTTAGCTAAGAGAGATCGCGTGTTTCGCAGCATTCTGAAAGGCCTAGGCTTCGTATAGCTAGGTAACGAGTCTAGAGGGTATTTGGACGGAGAGGAAGGATTGGATATTGAAAAGTATAAACACCTATGTAATACAAAAAGAAGAAAGCGATAAATGGTTTCCTATTTTGATCTGAGTCTGAGGACTTTCATTGGTATCATTCGTCTCTACCATGAATGACGAGAATTACTTCGTGCACTACACCTACTAGGTAGTATGTAAGATATTTGATGCGTCGCGTTGTCAAGGCAGGCTGATAAGGTTGTAAACAAATAATAGTTGGAAGAACTGATGTAATTGCATCGTCACACTTTTCTTAGCTCACCTGTGGCACCGCGAGATCTCTCCCTTCTAACAGAGGCGTTCCTGATCGTTCTTGATGTCATATGTCATAGTGATCAATATTGAATTGTATGTAATGACGTAATGGATGAGGTGCATACATGTAGCACTTCTGAAAATTGAAGTTCAGTTGCCCTAAGGACATGGTTGAATATGTACCTAGGTACATACCCCTCCATATGTGGCTGAACTTTTCCTAGGTAACCCCACTCCCGTGACAAAGAATTTCTCATTGGTTGGTTGACTCCTTTGGATGTTTCTGTAAATTTGAAGTTGGTCAGTCGAGCCACAAAACTCCGGCGTCATCGCTTCTTCACAATACCTACCTAGTACCTGGCAGCCTGGGCAGCTGGGTATGTAACCTTGAACGAAGCCCAACTTCCAAAGACCTAAGATCTTTTTCGGTCGCGGATGCCATCCATGGATACCAACTGAGCCCAATCCATATTTATTTACAATGGAAGGTTCGATTATCTGTAACTTCACAGATTTTGTAGGTTGACTTCCAGGTTCCTACCTATACCTACCTATACCTAGGTACCTAGTAGCTCATAATAACAACTTGCAGTTGCCTACCTGCCTACCTAGTAAGTACCTGATATCAATTCCGTCATAGGGACCTATTTAATTCCTTAGCTAGGTACCTAGTCTGATACCTTGCAATTCTGTTCTCCAATTCTCTAGTTCTCCATCTATCCCGAGGTCTAGTGAGCTTTCTTCGCAACGACACAGCCTCGATCTTACTCTCCTCTTCCCACATTAGCTGTCTACCTTGTAGGAGCCATTTCCCATCCGCATCATCCACAACCTCCACAACCTCTACATCTTCCATCCCTTACATACCTACCTATCCACTGAATTCTTGGATTGCTCGTCTTAACTCTCTACTACTTTCGACCGCTCTCGAATTCTTTGTCGTAGCGCTCGTGTTCACCTTACCTTATTCATCGTGTTCATCGCAGTACCCCACTATAACGAATTGACGGTTACAATTTCAATATAGCTTATAGCTTCGTAGAGCTGCTAAATACTTCCGAATACTTGACCCTGGCAGCCCTGGGCATTTGCAACCCGCGACTCTCGATAGCCAAGACCTCGCGAACCGATTAAACCCATGCGCTACGTACCAATCTTTCAACCACATGACCTAATCGAGCCCTCGCAGATGAAGCGACTTAATACCCTCCACTAATCCACGAACTTGTCCCGGCCCGGGTTACGGCGCAATACAGTCAGGATGCTGGAAGGGTTGGTTGCTGGCCTGCTCAACCGTTTCCTGGGCATGTACGTCAAGAACTTTGACCCTACTCAGCTGAAGGTTGGTATCTGGTCTGGCGATGTGAAGCTACGGAACCTTGAACTTCGAAAGGAGGCGCTCGACCAGTTGAAACTTCCTATTAATGTTATGGAGGGACATCTGGGAGAGCTAACTCTCGTTATTCCCTGGTCCAACTTGCGTGGCGCCCCGGTCAAGGTCCTCATCGAGGATGTTTTTGTTCTCGCGTCCCCGAAGGAAGAAGCCGCCTACGACGAGGAAGAGGAGGACCGTAGACGCCAGCGATTGAAGATGGAAAAATTAGATTCGGCTGAGCTCTTGAAAGAACGTTCCCAAGAAGGCCTCAGCCAAGAAGAGCAGAAGAGGAGCCAGAGTTTTACAGAAAGCCTAGTCACCAAGATTGTGGACAATTTGCAGGTTACGGTCAAGAATATCCATGTAAGATATGAAGATTCTATCTCTGCGCCTGGCCACCCCTTTGCTCTAGGCCTCACTCTCGCCGAATTTAGCGCAGTCAGCACCGATGGCGAATGGACGCCTACCTTTATCCAGAATTCGACTACAACCACCCACAAGCTAGCGACACTCGGTGCGCTAGCCGTCTACTGGAACACAGATACCACACTTCTCGGCCCGGGCCGCGAAATGAGCAGGGAGGACCAGTCAGTCCCCCATGATGATATGATCAAAGATTTCAAACAGATGATCGGGAAAGGCGACAATACTTCCCCGGCAGACCACCAGTTTATCCTGAAACCGGTGAGCGGCCAGGCAAAGATCGAACTCGATAAAACAGGAGATATACACGTGCCCAAGTTCAAAGCAAGCTTGCTATTTGACGAGATAGGCGTGGTCCTTGACGATGACCAATATCGAGATGGTTTGATGATGGTCGACCTTTTCCATTACTTCATTCGCCACCAAGAATATAAGAAGCTCCAACCTAAGGGGGTGACGCCAAAAGAAGATCCTCGGGCCTGGCTCAAGTTCGCTGGCAACGCGGTACTTGGTAAGATTCACGAGAGGAATCGTCGGTGGACTTGGGAGTACTTCCGCGAGCGCCGTGACGATCGTCGCCGATACATAGAACTTTTCAAGAAGAAGAAGGCGAATCAACAGTTTTCGCCCCAGGATGTGGACGACTTCGACAAACTTGAATGGAAGCTCGGATATGAGGACTTGCGCTTCTGGAGATCTCTAGCTCGCAACCAATTAAGGAAGGAGAATGCAGAAGCCCTCAAGAGAGCAACCCCAAAGACTGAGCCGCAACAGCAGGGCTGGCTGGCTTGGGCATGGGGCTCAAAACCAGCCGAACCAACGGATTCGGCCGAGGAGAATACCCAGATGACTGAGGAGCAGCGTAAAGAGCTCTACGAGGCGATAGATTGGGACGAGAAGACTGCCCTGGCCGAAGCTGTCGATACACCGCGCGACACTGTCAAGATGCAAATCGATGCATCTCTCAGCACAGGAAGTTTCACTCTGAGGCAAAGCCCTCATGGCAGCAAGACCGATTTGCTAAGCTTGCACTTCGATGTTTTTAAGGCCAAAGCAATCAAAAGGCCCGATTCTGTGCTTGCCGACATTAGTCTGGGTGGTTTCCGAGTCAATGACGGCACTACCCCCGACAGTTTGTTTAAGGAGATAGTTCGGGTCAAGGATGCACCAGATAATATCAGCAGGAGGCGGCTTTCAATTGCGGAGCTTGAGGAAGCCGACCAAGAAACCTTCTTCGACCTTCAAGTTGAACAAAATCCTCTTGATGGCCAAGGCGATTTTGCGGTTACGGCAAAACTCAAGCCATTGGAAATTGTGTGGAATCCTAACTTCGTCGTCGGCATCGTCGACTTCTTCAAGCCTCCAGAGAGGCACATGGAATCCATATCTGCGTTGATGGAGACTGCCGGGGCCACTGTTGAGGGGTTAAGACAGCAAACACGTGCTGGTCTCGAGTTTGCCCTCGAAGAACATAAGACTATCAATGCCAAGCTAGATCTTCAAGCACCTCTCATCATAATTCCCCAGTCTATTAAAACCAATACATCGACATGTCTAATCTTGGATGCCGGTCATATCAGTGTCAACAGCGAATTGGTTGACAAGGGGACTTTGAAACAGGTTCAAGATAAACATAACCAAAAGTTTTCCGAAGATGATTTCAAACGGCTTGAATCTCTCATGTACGATCGCTTCCTTGTCAAGCTAACATCGACACAAGTCCTGATCGGACCCTCGATCGAGGAAACAAAATCTCAGCTAGTTGAGAAGGATGATTCTCGCATGCTACATATCGTGGAGAAGATTAATGTCGACTTCGTGGTAGCTCTGTCGATATTACCCAAGGCGCCGAATCTGACCAAGGTCAAAGTGTCAGGTCATATGCCAGTCCTTCAAGCTATGGTGTCGGATACTAAGTACAAGAGTCTCATGAAACTCATCGACGTTGCAATACCAAAGTTTGATGCTGAGCAACAACAAGCTCAAATTACTGGGCAGCCCAAAAGACCACGTTTGCTCAGCTCTGCTTCGAACCGCTCGCCTAAATCGCACGGTCGTAAAAGTTCGGCTAACTTATTCCTTACTCAACAGACTGCAGTGATCCTGGATAGCGAGTCGGATGACGACTCAGATGAGTTTGAGGATGCTGCTGACGGCAGTTCGACTCAGCAACTGAAGACCCAGCAGAGGAACTTCGAATTTAAATTCGCTGTCGACAAGTTACAAGGTTCCCTCTACCGGAGCGATCCTGATGGAGAGCAACCGGAGTCCCTATTGGTGGAACTTATCGCGGAGAATTTCGATCTTAACTTCTACATTAGACCGTTTGATATGGCAGCTGAGGTGTCGCTAGGGTCCGTGACAGTAGACGACTTCGTTGACAATCCTCCTGCAGAATTCAAATCTATCGTGTCTTCAGGTGACGTAGAAGACCACCAGCAGAAGAGGGACCTAGTTCTCGTCAAGTTTACAAAAGTGAAAAGGGAATCTCCTGAGTTCATGCCAGTCTATGAAGGAATAGAAACAAACGTCAATGTTGCCGTGTCTACGATTAACCTTGTTGTGACGAGGAAGACCTTGCTTACTCTATTGGATTTCATACTTGCTACCTTCACTAATAATGAAAGCTCGAATTCCCAACAGAGGGTAGTCAAAAACACCGAGAGAGGGGAGGACGAAGTTGAAATTGTAGAGCCGTCTATAAACTCACAGCAGAGCGAGGGCGGCTCTATCCGCGTCAAAGTTGATCTTAAAAGTATTCGCATGATACTTAACAATGACGGCATCCGATTAGCGACGCTTTCATTCAATCATGCTGATGTTGGTGTCTTTTTGCTCGGCAAGACGATGAGGGTAGCAGCGAAACTCGGTGATCTTACATTAGTGGATGACGTTAATATCGGCGCATCAGAAGATTCAAGCTTCCGTCAACTCGTTACCATCCAGGGAGACGAGCTTGCCGATTTTCGCTATGAGACGTATGATTCAAATAATAAGAAAGCATATCCAGGATATGATTCATCGGTCTACCTACGCGCCGGGTCTATCAAGGTTAGCTTCCTTGAGGAGCCATTCAGGAAGATTATCGAGTTCTTAGTCAAGTTCGGTAAGATGCAGGCTATCTACAATGCCGCCCGTCAAGCAGCCGCAAACCAAGCCCAACAATTACAACAAAGTACAAGTAGGTTCAAGTTTGATGTCATTGTCAACACTCCTATCATTGTGTTTCCTCGTTCCCTCTCTCCAGATCGTCCAAAGCGAGACCTAGTCACCGCCTACCTAGGAGAGATTTATGCCCAGAATAAATTCGCGCCCTTGGACAATTCAGAGGATTCCGAAATTGCCATGAAGCTTTCTGCGGGTATTAGAAACGTCAGACTTACGTCCTTGT
Organism: Annulohypoxylon moriforme; assembly: GCA_022695765.1. Classification (NCBI taxonomy): domain Eukaryota; kingdom Fungi; phylum Ascomycota; class Sordariomycetes; order Xylariales; family Hypoxylaceae; genus Annulohypoxylon; species Annulohypoxylon moriforme. The sequence continues at coordinate 98,129 of MU403187.1, forward strand.
TCCATTATCCCAATGAGCAATCTGAAGAACTTGAGATGATTGACCACGTTGATCTTGGCTTCAACATCACATACGCCGAGCATAAAGAGGGATGGAAACGTCCAGACATGGAGGTCGAAGGCAGCATGACCGATATCAACCTTAGAATTACCCAATACCAGCTCAACTTTCTCTTAGAAATCTCTAGATCCGTTCCAGCTGCCTTCGCCACGGACTCCGATGCTAGGGGAGAAGAAGCCGAACGAGACGTGGATGAGGGTACACTGCGAAGAGCTAAGACAATGTCGTCTACTACTAGCGGGGCTGATGGCCAGTTGATCGACCTTTCGCCAGAGTTAGGTTCGAGGGGGCACACCTGGACCAAACTCGACCTTGTGTTCAATATACATAAAATTGGTCTCGAGTTGATCAATGCCCACGAGAAAGAGCTTGTTGGGGAAATGGATGCCGCTAGTCTATCGCGATTCTCTCTGGATGACAGCAGGCTCAAGACCCGGATGCTTGCCGATGGCTCACTAGAGGCAGAATTCGTGATACAATCGTTTACCATACATGACAGTCGTGCTCGCGAGGGTAGCAAGTATAGAAGGATCATGACATCTTCGAATAAAAACGTCCAACAGTTTATGGCGAGCGTGTCTATGACTGGAGGCAAGGAGAGGAGTTTGATTGCCGTCGTCGCTATCGACAGTCCCAGAATCATCTTCGCTTTAGACTACCTCTTCGCAATCCAGAAGTTCCTTGTGACTGGGCTACAAGCTGGTGAACCTATTGAAGCGGGTTTGGAAAGTCCTTTAGAAAGTCCTGACATATCCGATGCCGAGTCAATGCACGTGCAGTGGACCGGCAAGTCCCCTCAAAGGAGTATACAAGGGTCTCAATCGTCGGAGATCACGACTAAGAAAAGCGAGGAACCTAAGATGAGCATTGCCTTCCGCGTTAATATTGTCGATTCGCAGGTCATATTGATCGCCAATCCTCTTAGTTCAAGCTCAGAGGCGATTGTTTTAGGAACTAAACAAGTGTTGCTATCACAACAGCACTCGTTAACTTTCCAAGTCTCGCAAGTGGGGATGTTTCTTTGTCGCATGGACAAATTTGACGAGACCCGGCTTCGTATTCTCGACGACTTTTCGGTCCAGGTATCTATGGACAGCTCTCAGCCGACCCTAACAAGTATCCATGTCGACATTGACCCACTGATCCTTCGGCTTTCGCTTCGAGACATTCTCCTTGTTCTTCAGATCATTGGCAAAGCATCTGAGCTCTCTGAGAATAATAGTAGCCAACCTAAAACTAGTGCTTCTGACAAAAAGGCTAAACAGCTCCGCCAGTCAGGCCTCAAGGAACGTACGGCGAGTGGTCGAGGACAATCCACAATCGCCGCTAATAGGAGTAAAACCGCCAAGACCCCCGGCACGATAACTACACAAAAGTCTGGAAAGGAGCAATCCCACAAACCTCATGATATCAGCAAAGGTCCTAGGCGCCATGAAGAACTCACCGCTACGATTGAAGGAGTTCGCATAGTGCTGATCGGCGACGTTCATGAGTTGCCTATATTGGATTTAAGCATCAAGAACTTCTCTGCATCAGCAGCAGATTGGTCGAGCACCCTCAAGGCTGAGACTGCAATTGATATGTACATCAATGTCTACAACTTTGCGAAATCTGCTTGGGAGCCGCTTTTGGAGCCTTGGCAGGTCGGTCTTGGTGTTGCGAGGGCGCAGGAAAGTAGGCTGTTTTCGGTAGATGTCTCATCGAAGAGGACATTCGATGTCACGATAACGACCGCGACAATTGCCTTGGCATCCAAGTCATTCGATTTTCTTACCAAGGACGAAGATGTCTTAGGTAAGCCTCGTGGCGTAGAGGCTCCTTATAAGATCCGAAATTATACGGGCTTCGACGTCTTGGTCCAGGCCAGAAGCCAGAGCAATGACGAGAATATCTCCCTCAAGCTACAAGACGGTGAGGAGGGTCCGTGGAGCTTTGAACACTGGGAGAAGATGAGAGAAAATATCATGTCGGAGAGCAATGCTGCGAGTAGCGTTGCCGTTCAAATTGAAGGTAGTGGCTTTGACACAATCAAGAATATTCGCCTAAACCGAGAGGGCGAGTTCTTATATAGCCTACGACCGAAAACGGACAATACCCTCCATAGGTTACTGGTCGAAGTGAAATTGGGTTCGGATAACATAAAATATGTAACTCTTAGGTCACCTCTTGTGGTCGAAAACGAGACGCAGATACCGGTAGAACTGGGTGTATATGATGTCCAGGAAGGCCATCTTCTCAAGATCGAGAAAATTGCCCCAGGGGAAAGCCGACCAGCTCCAGTAGCTGCGTCATATATCAAGTCGTTGCTAGTAAGACCAGACTCCGGTTTTGGTTACGCATGGTCGTCTGAACATCTGTGGTGGAGGGATCTGCTTAAGCGACCTACGCGAACTCTTATGTGTAAGGGTGAGAATAACGACTTATTTTACTTTCAACTCAACACGAGTTTCGATAGGGGCCACTTCTTGACCGGGTAAGCTCTCACTGGATTCTAATCACTGAGCATTTCTGACGTCTATAGGAAATATCCGTATATGAAACTGAAGCTCTCTCCTCCTATCGTTCTTGAGAATCTCCTTCCGTATGATTTCAAGTACCGGATATACGACAAAAATACTAAGCGAGACTGGACGAACTTCTTACGAAAAGGCGGTGTCAGCCCTGTTCACGTCGTAGAGTTATCGCATCTTCTCTTGTTGAGTGTCGACATGCAAGATACCGTGTTCAAACCAAGCGAGTTCGCCATTGTCAACCCCGGTGCGCAAGAGGACTTCCGAAAGGAGCATAAATTAATATGCAAAGATGGCGAAGATCTCCCTCTCAACCTCAGGCTTCATTACTTCAAAATTCCAGAAGGCGGAGGTGCTTTCAAGGTCACCGTTTACAGCCCATACGTAGTTTTGAACAAGACGGGATTAGAGGTTAATATCCGCGGCAAGCAATTTTTACAACAACCAAAGAGAGCCGCGGGTCAATCAGCTGTGGCCGACACCTCAGATCAAGAGCGACCGAAAGCATTACCCTTCATGTTCTCATACGCGAACGATGATCAGCGAAACCGAGCTCTTCTGAGAGTAGGCGAATCCGAATGGAGCAAACCGCAAAGTTTCGATGCCATCGGCAGCACGGCCGAAGTTGTCTTACCATCTTCCAGGAAGGATTCCGAGATTCACGTCGGGATAACAGTTGAGCCCGGCGAGGGCAAATACAAGTTAACCAAGGTCGTTACTCTAGCACCCCGTTTTGTGGTGAAGAATAAGATTGGCGAGGAGCTCGTCATCAGGGAGCCTACCTCGTCCAAAACCATGACCTTAAAGTCAGGGGCCTTGCAGCCTCTCTATTGGCTCCAACGATCAGCAACAAAACAGATTGCTTTGAGGTTTCCAGGAATCGATGACCAATGGACATCACCCATCAACATATCGGATTTGGGCACCATACACATCAAGATTGCAAAAGCAGGTCAGAGACAGCGACTCATTAGGGTCGAAGTCCTTATGGAGGATTCGACAATATTTCTCCACCTTAGCATGGAGACAAAGAACTGGCCGTTCTCCATGCGAAATGAAAGCGACACGGAGTTCACATTTTACCAGGCGAATCCGAATATAGATGAGGATGGCGTGGAAGACCGCTCTGGGTGGAGGCCGATTAGATACCGCCTCCCACCTCGCAGCATCATGCCGTATGCCTGGGATTTCCCAGCCGCCAAGTTCAGAGAAGTGGTCATCAACGCCTTTGGAAAAGAGCGTCACGTGAAGCTTGCGGAGATTGGTAATCAAGTTCCGATGAAATTTGTCAGTAGTTCCGGCATGCAGAAGATCATCGACATCAACGTCGCGGCCGACGGCCCAACCCAGACACTTATTCTGTCGAACTTCAAACCGAGTAAGAGTCTATATCGCCAAAGAACACAAACGGGCTCAAATACCAGTAGCACTGGTGGCTTTGAGGTAAAGAGTCAAGATACCGATACAACATTCCAAGCACAGTTGAGACTTTCCGGTATTGGCATCTCACTCATCAACCAACAGCTGAAGGAACTTGCGTATGTCACGTTCAGAGATATCAACCTCCGGTATAGCGAATCAGCTCTATATCAAACGGTCAGCACCTCGATAAAATGGATACAGGTCGATAACCAGCTTTATGGCGGACTCTTTCCCATGATACTTTATCCTAGCGTAGTTCCCAAGCAAGCACAGGAGACCGAGCTACACCCTTCGTTGCATATCATGGTCACAAGAGTCAAGGACGATTCGTATGGTGTGCTATATGTCAAATATGCTACTCTTCTACTTCAGCAGATGACCGTCGACCTTGATGAGGACTTCATATACGCCGTGTTAGATTTCTCGAAGATACCTGGCGCATCATGGTCAGAGACTAACGAAGGCAAACTTTGCGACGAAGGCCTCGACATTCCGGAGCCAAAGCAACAGCAATCTGGCCAGGACATTTACTTCGAACTCCTAAATATACAGCCGATGCAACTGGATCTATCTTTCATGCGCACCGAGCGTGTCAACGTCGAGGACAAGACGTCTTCCCGCAATCCTATCATGTTCTTCGTCAATGTCATGACCATGGCCATCGGCAATGTTAACGATGCCCCGATCCGCTTGAATGCACTTTTGCTGGAAAACGCACGGGTCTCTATTCCCGTTCTAACACAGAACATTTCGAATCATTATAGCCAAGAGGTTCTTTACCAGGTCCATAAGATCATCGGCAGTGCCGATTTCCTTGGTAATCCGGTCGGCTTATTCAACAGCATCAGCAGTGGCATAACTGATGTCTTCTATGAACCATACCAGGGTCTTATCATGTCCGACAAACCCGAAGACCTTGGCTTAGGCATCGCGAAGGGGGCCGCCAGCTTCGTTAAGAAGTCCGTGTACGGATTCTCCGACTCCTTTTCCAAGGTCACAGGCAGCTTTGGCAAGGGTCTGGCGGCTGCTACTTTAGATAAGCAATTTCAAGATCGTCGTCGCATAACACGAGCTCGAAATCGGCCCAAGCATGCCTTGTTCGGTGTTACGGCTGGTGCAAACTCGTTCTTTACTTCGGTTGCATCCGGACTCGGCGGGGTCGCTCGGAAGCCGCTCGAAGGCGCAGAACAGGAGGGCGCTGTCGGGTTTTTCAAAGGTGTTGGAAAAGGGTTCATTGGTTTGGCGACCAAGCCGGCTGTCGGAGTGTTTGATCTCGCGTCCAATGTATCCGAAGGGATTCGTAACACCACGACCGTCTTTGATGGATCCGAACTCGACCGCGTCCGCTTAACGCGGTTCGTGCCAGCAGATGGTATTGTACGCCCTTACAATCAACGCGAGGCTCTAGGACAATCATGGCTCAAACAAGTTGACAACGGAAAGTATTTCAACGAGAACTACATAGCCCATTTGGAGTTACCAAGAGAAGATATGGTGGTAATGGTCACATTCAGCCGGATCCTCCTTATTAGGAGTAGGAGATTAACTACCGAATGGGACATTCCGCTCAAAGACGTGCAGACAATTGCAAAAGAACGCACGGGCCTTAGCATCATCTTACGCGGCGGCACCAACGGACCTTTCATACCCGTCGGCGAAGAAAGTCAGCGCGCCTTCTTATACCGAATGGTAGCTATCGCCGTCGAGGAGTTTAATCGAAGGTTCAGAGGTTTGGAGTGATTGTGCTCCTTCCGGGCAGTGAGGCCAAAAGTGACCAATAATTGGGATACTTTTTTTTTCAGGCCCGCAGAAAAGCAACGAGGCGATGCACGAACGGATCAAGGACTATTTTGAGTACTTACGCTGAGGAATCTGGGGATAAGATCCTAGCACATAGTACTCTTTTATACCTACTTTTTTTATGAATAACTACTACTTGCCATACCTTTTTCTCATGAAGACAATGACGATGCTGCTTGAGTAAATTAAGTGGACTTGACTGATATTATCTCGATACAAAATGATTTGTAAAATCCCCATCAGATGCTTAAGAGTGTAGGTACTTATCTTAGAGAATTCTGCAATAGAACGGTTCTTACAAATTTGTCGACCCTTTTAACACCTATTATCTGGTTTTGGGAGATGAAAACCCAACTTATACGCCTAATCGCCTAACCACCTAATCCCTTGTATTTCCTTCGTAACCTGCATCGTAGGTCCATCATAATTCATATGACAGGTATATCAGGATGCCTTCATGGTAAACCCAGGCAGTGCCGATGCCAACCTATACTACGTAATAGATCATATTTTGACCAACTTTCTGCGAAAGTGATTACCCAGTAACTCGTTTCATGCAGGCGTCAAACTAACCCAGCATCCGTGAAGCATGGAAGTGTTGATTCCGAACTTTTGGATTGGCGGTCTTTCATCTTTCCGCTCGATCGCCCTAAAAGCCTGCAGTATCCGGAAGGTGACAAACACCATCTGCGTTAGGGCGAACTGCTGTCCAACACAGATGCGTGGTCCTGCGTTGAAGGGGACATATTCAAAACTACCGAGAGTGTTAAAGTCATATTTGATTATTTCGAGACTTTGGCGATTTAATTTCGCGGACATGTGCATACTTACGTAGTTCTCAGTTTCTCCCATCGCTCTGGACGGAATTCATCGGCATCCTCGCCATAGATATCTCGCCGTCTATGCAATGCCCAGGGGAAGTATCGCACTATGGTACCTTTCCGAACGAGGACGGGAGACTTGCCGTCGGATCCGCCCCCTCTCGGGATAATTGTATCGCGAACGGCCTCGCGTGAATTGGTGGCCACGGGAGGGTTTAGCCTGAGGGCCTCCCGAACAGCCCAGTTCAGGTACTTCATATTACGTAGACTTTCCCATGCTGGGAGTTGGTCCATGTCACGCAAACCCAGGTCGTCTACCTCGCGTCGGATCATCGCTACTACGTCGGGTCGCCGCGAAAGCTCAAAGAATAGATAAGACAGCACGCTTGTAGTGGTGTCTCGACCGGCTGTGAATATGCTCACGAGGTGATCACGAATCACTTCGTCCGATTCGCCCGTCAGGAGTAGCTCGTTGAGAAATACGTACCGCTTTCCACCCTGTCCATCCTGTCCATCCTCGCCTATCTTCTTTTTCTCGGCATTACCCCTTCTTACCCCGGCAATATACTTCTCCACATACGTGTTCAGAAACGCGACGCATTCATCTAATTCGCGGTCCGGACGGAGTAGCGTGAACCAACCCAACCTTGCCCGTGTGGCGATTTTCTGTATAGACACATCAAAACAACGACCAAACCGGAGGCCGTCTTCGGGCGCGCTACCTAGCAAGTCCGTCGAGTTTCCCAACATAAAATCTGAAATTGTGTCTGTCGTTAGCATGGAAAACATCGCCTGCAGGTCGAAAGGCTGGCCATCGCGTGGGATGTGAGCGATCAAATTCGTGATATGGCGATCGAGACACCGCAAGTCAGCAATCTGGTCACGCACAAAAGCCGGTCGCAAAGTTGTCCTCGCGTGTCTCCAGGCGTCGCCGTTGGTGGTGAAAATAGAGTGGCGGCCAAGGACAGGAAGGAAAGCACGGATTCGCATCTGCGGGATATCCCAGTCCTCAAATCGGACGGACAGCACGGCGCGAACGTTCTCAGGTTCGTCTGTCGCGATGACAACGCCGGGGTTTGGAAATACCCGATGCTGGTACGTGTGTCCCAGCGTGCCGAAAAGCCGGCTCCATCCTATAAGCAGCGTGTTCGACTTAATCTGCCGAGCTGACTTCAGGAGAAACCGTATTCCGAGAGGATCATTCGGGAATGATGGGAGAGGTTCACAACCGGATCGTGCCATTTCTACGTAATACTGATAGTCCCCACGCAACGAGGTCTGCGTGTAGGCAATGGCAAAGGCCAATACTATACCAAAAGCTTTTTGCCCTGTTAGAAGAAGCCCGAGCCTGAAGTAGAAGATGTCGACAACCAAGGCTACTGATAGGAGAATTGTAACAGCTGTAGCGATGGTATAGCGCTGTTTAGCCTTCATCGGAAGCGAATCTAGCTTACACGCCCCCTTCACGGACGCCATGGTTCATATTTCTCGGTTTTGTTTCCGGTCCGCTGGAGGGAAGAATATCCGGAGTTAGAATAGTGTGGCTGGAGGAGCCCAATCAAACTTACGATGGTTCTTCTATAAAAGGGAAAAGGAAACCGATAGATGAAAAACCCCAAAGGCTATTCAAGATATTTAAAAAGGGTTTACCTGAGAACTTGGGGTAGTTTGGCGAATCCGGGGAAGGACGAGAACCTAGAATGAGAACGTTGCATCCACTAGCTACCTAGGTACTCATGAAACATGAGACGATAGGTAGGTAGGTAGGTACTATGACATACTTGGTTCCTAAATAGGCAGCATGCAGCGCTCACATCAAACCAATGATAGCTGAGATTATCGATATTACGAATCCTTCTACCACATGCAAATACATACTCCTTTCTGACATGTGCTTTGAATGGATGTTTTACTTGGGACATTGGAGATCTCGAGGGTTAGGGTTAGGATTACCATAGGAAACCCTGGAATACATCTCCGTAGTAGCACCTCACGAGGCCAAGACCAGAGATCTATAATAATTATAAGTTATAAGGGTAACCTACTGTATACCTACCTAAGTACCTAACCTTGGAAGTACTTACCTAGATATGTAAGTAAATAAGTAAGCGATTCCATGTACCACTTTAGCTATCCATCATAGGTCGAGTTTATTGTCTATTGCTGAAGGACTGATATTCTATGAGACCTACTAGTGATTAGGTCCAGAACAATATCTCCTCATCAATAATGAAAGTTTTAAGAGATATACCTACTCAAAAGCTTGAATCACATTATCAAGTACCACAACAATATTTTTTCAAAGACAGTTCTTTTATGTCCTGTCTCATCGAATATTCAATACAAGCAAAGCCCACGCCGAGTGGAGTCGGAGCACATACGATTCTACCTATGCGGCGCCGTAATCCAAGGAAACATTCCGTTTCTCAGTAACGGTAGGTAAAAAAATAAAAAAATACCAATAACAAATTACATCATGCGAATTCAAGCGTCTTTACAGACGCGAGCCCCACAATCACCCTTAGAGAATGCGAATGCATTGGATTGGTGACGTCAATGAGGGTTTAAAAAAAGACATGGTGACAGCGCGTTACAAGTTAGGACCACATGTCTTAAGCGGCAAAGAGACGTCAATGCACCCATGAATTTCAGAAGCAAGCGGGGTCAAGTATGAATATGGTTGAAGGGTAGAAATCTAGACTTGATTGTCGTCACAAGCCTGATTTGTCGTTATATTTATATACCTTAAATCGCCCGAGTTGACTCAGTAACTGTGGTGAATATCGAATTGGGAGATGCTCATTAGTATCCTGCCCTATTGGCGCCAGGATGGCTGCGACTTGGCAGCTCGACCGGGTCCGCTATGACGAAATAAACCATAAAGCTAGCCATGTTTGCCCTGTATAATACGTAGTAGTATGGGGGGAAGGAGGGGGCATACGAAGACGTGTTAAAAAAACTTTCTCCATGTTATTATTATTATTGTATTTCTCAAAAAAGGGAAAACCGCATAATACCAAATTCCCGAGATCGTAAGCATCATTTCCCCCCCCTTCCCCCCTTTCATCCTGTGCTACTCCGGCACAAACTCGTAAACTCCAAAGAAACGGTTTAGTTACACTCAAAGTCAATAATTTTAAAGTGATGGAGTCTGACCAACCGTTAGCCCGGCACATGATATACGTCAAGGCGGTGGTGTGGCACAAGATCTGGTCTTAGGACAGCCTCATCCCGGGTGCTAGCAAGTTAGCGGTCGATCAGTTGACCCTAGAATCCCGCATCCATGGCATATCATGGTATATTACTGGCATCATTAGACTTGACTTGGTTTGATATCGGTCATATTTCTCGCCAGCGCTTGACGAAATATTCCGTCAACTCCCACCGTGAATTATTATAACTTTACGGTGAATATTTTCTAGCATCGAAGAGGAGCAAGGGGGTGATAATGCTTGCCAAGCCTTCCATCTAGACTGAATTGGTAACCCGGAGTTTATTAGGTACCTTACAAGGTAACTAATACAATAGGTAGGTAGGTACCTAGGCTAGCGAGGCTTCGCTGCTTCACTTATTACACAAGAACACATGGAATACGGAGTACCTACACATTACACGGGTATATACACATCACCCCCTATGCGCTGTACATACCTAGGTAGGTAGGTACGTGGTCGCCTATCAAGGAGCTTGTAATCTAGATTAGTGCCCGTCTGATACCATGTCTCTCTCTACCTAGGTACCTGGCAGCATGAGTAGGTGGATAGGTAGTTAGGTAGTTGTTGGTTGATTGATAGTTATTAACACAGCCGTCGGGAAGATCGGCGATGTTTACTTATCTGGCCACCCAGGTACTTTACCTATGGAGCTATTGGAGCTACATAATTGCCCTGACACATTTGAGGAATCAATGCGCACTCGCGAACTCTTTATGTTTCGCGGGCGGGCATGTGCAAAGATCGCCCGCTAATTGTGGGATGGTGAGCCCGATCAGCCCTGATGAACCCCTCCCCTCAAATTGTAACCCTGTCGATCTGGGAGGGATAGGTTAATACAAATATAGCAGTCTAGGTAGCCCGCAATTGGGGCGAACTGAAGCGTGCTCGGGGCTTTTAGGAACCGAGATTTGTTATGCCTTTACCTCAGGGTCTTGAGCGCTTCGGCCAGTTCGTGGTGCGGAACGAAGGACGATATCAATCTGATCTCATTTGGCAGGAGGACAACGATAAGCGAGCGGCACATACCTTTTAAGCCAATGGTATCGACTAACGAAAGCGGAGTGAGATGGTCTTCGACATCGTATGCGTATTGATGTACATGTATCGTATATGCTTACTTTAACCCCGGTACCCCGGAGAAGATCAGTAGATGGTCGGGGTTGCATTGGCAGCCCGACCTGCCTGGCGGTTCGAGAGCGAGCCACTCGTAGGCCGTAGCGTTCGGGCATGGGGAAGTATATTAGCTGCTTGAACATGATATAGTCGATGTGGTCGATGTGGTCGATGCGTGTCACTCGACACGCGTTTCTGTTCTCCGTAACCCGATTCTGATCGATATCACTCAGCCGCTAGGCATGTAAGAGTGTCGGTCAGGATAATAAACCTACCTGATTACACGTCGCCATGTCTATCTCTACTGGGAGGGATGCGAGAAGCCTGACAACCTAGACCGAGAAAAGACTTCGGGGTTTTGTCGAATGCAACCCATACCTGTATTGATACGTAGGTAGGACTTTGAGACGAGGCTCAAAATGTGATATCTAGGTACTCTACTTACTTACTTATCTACCTACCTACCTAGGTACCTACCTGCTTACTTGCCTAGGAACTACTCCTAGTTGCTGCGAGCTATTCCAATCAGCTACAAGGCCAAAGTTCGAGTATTGGACTCAAGAATGCACATAGCTAAGAGTAGGTAACTTAAGAACACATTGGTATACGGATGTATAGGTGAATATTCGTCTAGGAAAATAGGTTGATTGATTTGCGGCCTGCCCAGAAAGAACCGTCTCGGCCGGTCCAGACGCGACCGGTGCTTACGGTGTATTTGGTGGCTCCCCCCAATCGCGACATCGTTGTATACCAGCAAATCTGACAAGCAGGCCAGCCAACCTGCTTAACCGGTCGGAAAGCAAACCCATGTTATAGGCTGACGGGTCTGTAAGATAGACCGAGTTGAGGCCGCATATGATAATTGACCGTGTAGTTTACCTAGGAATTTTTCTCCCTTCCTCCCCCCTCCTCTTCGGTTTTCGAGTTTATATTGTATTGTAGCATCTTATACATTACGGTATTTTCTCGCCGTTCTTATCTATATATGTAAGTATAATACCTACCTAGTATGTAGGTAATTAGACGTTACCTTGACGGACTTCGGGATCTGTTATTTCTTACATGCATAGTATCTACATGCCTGCATGCCTGCTTAGGGGCAATGGAAGTTATGTAATTTGATAATCCCGAAAAGTTATCGAAGTTACGAAGGCAAAAAAAAAAAAAAAAAAAAAAAAAAAAGAGTGAAATCGCTTAAGCGCTAAATTCGTACCAAGGTATCATTAAGATCAGCCATTTCATCATTTCTGCGTGAGATGTTTATGTTTAGGAAGAGTTTTAATAGTTTCCCTCGTTTCATTAGGAAGCATGACATAAATTACTTGGTTGAATCCATAATACCGCCACACGAAAGGCAAGATAGTAGTAAGGATTAGCTCACCTTAGTCATTGTATCCGCCGCTATATCGTCCATCTTTCATCAGCCCGGTCAATCTATTTTTTGAAGAATTTTTTTTCTTCTCTTGATAAAAAGCTGCGGATTCCACATTTCGTCGCAAGGATGTAATTAAAGACTTTTAATTCTTATTTTTTTTTATTCCATCTCTAACATATTAACATTCGATTACATCCCGATTCTATATACTTATATAAACAAATGTTTATTCATTGATCCCTCTTAATAACCAACATATTTAGTTAGATACATATATGTAAAGAATTCCAATACATCAAACCTCAACAGGATCATATCCGTTTAAACCCCGTCTTAGACAATAATACATACAACCGTTTTAACAGCGTTGGATTTCCTATTCCGGAAATCCCCGCGTTGAAGGTACCGTTTTAATCCATTTTCTCCATCTTCTCCATTTTTCCTCCCTCCTTTTTTTCAGCCAGCCCCCAACAATTTGTTGATAGTTAATAGTTAATATTATGTATGTATTATTTTCTTATTCTTATTACGGCTCCCAGGGCTCCCAAGCGTCCAGGGCTTACAGCAAAACCCTGGACAGCTTGGACAGCCTGGGACCAACTTCGTGCTAGTCCGCGCCCCTTCGTGGCTTTTATTTATTATTACCTCTTCTTCCCCTTCCTCCTCCCGAATCTATTCTTGTCCTCTTTACCCACCTGTCACCCCAGAGTCACAAGCTAGATATCCCGCTCTAGGAACGGCGAGGGACTTGGAAACACAAGGCAGCCTGGTGCAGCCCTGACTCAGCTTTGCGGTAAACATTGAAACCGAAACTATCACCACTCACCCATATATATATTGCTTTTTTTTCCCTAACATTTTTCGGGGGAAAAACACCCGTCTTTTTCTACCTTACCTTGCTCTAACCCTACCTACCTACTCTACTCTGTTCTGCTCTACCTACTTCAAAGATCGTGCCTACCTCACTCGAACGCGCCTTGAATATCTTCTCTCTGCCTTTCTCGCGATCTTGCGTTTTAACCGTCATCGCCCATGTCGCGACGCAATTCGTGTGTATCTGACGACAGCAGAAAATCACGAAGTAGACCCGCATCGCAACATAGCCGCAGATCTCCGAACTCGCAACCACGTTCGCCACATCCATCCTCCTTTAATAAATCTTCAGATAAGCTTGCAACGTCGCAGGCGCATAAACCCTCGCCTCTCAAGATGGTAACTACAACCACTACAACTTCGCATCCTCCGGCCGACGACACCCTGCATTACTATCTGCCCGATATGAACGCGCAAGAAATCGAATTTCAGAAACAGGGTTGGCTGGAACCGATAGTCATAGACGATGACGACCTGACGTTTGGTGGCAAGAGTCTGAGTGCGTGGTACGAGGAGGAGAGAAAGTCGGTCGGATTCCCTGCCGAAGAGGAGCAGCGAGGTCGCCAAAGGGTAGGTTTCAACAAATCCGAAGCCAACAAATTTTCACAACTACCTAGTACCTAAGTAGTGAGAGAGCGCGGCATGGGGTATTGTGCTAACTGAACTGGTTCAGGTGCGACAACACTATTCGCATTCACAGCAACACCATCAACACCATCACCAACAACTACAGCAGCAACAGCAACAATATCAGCAACAGCATCATCATCATCATCATCATCACCACCACCACCATCAGCACCATCGCCATCACACGAATCCGACTGGTACGTCGGGAGGTCACGAGCAGGGCAAACACTAAACGGACCACGAACGAAATTCCGAAGCGCAGAAGTGCCGAGCAGTCCTTTGTTTTTTACGAGATACCCAATACAGCATCTGTATAACCGCATTGGCGGATGTAGAATCATCTTGTTATTTATTTTTTTGTTTTTGCGCATTACCCATCACGTCGATATTAACGAACACGAATTCCATATACAAACGAACGCATTAGATATACCGCATTGGCGTCCTACCAACAATTGGATTTTTAACAGCCTTGCAAAGATATAACGGCATTTTCATTAGATCACCATTAGATAGGCCGCATTTTCTCTCCCCTTCCGTTCACGGATGGGCCTTCATCATAGGTTGGGAGACATCTGCATTGGGCTAGGCGTTTTGGTCGTCCTAATTTTTTTATCTGCATTTTCGGGATCGGACGAAATTGGACGGTGTGTTTTCGAGACTTCTCGGGTGTCTCCGGGGCTGGAATGCATGAGAGTAATCGTTTAGCTACCTACCTAGTAGGCAACCTATCTCTGTGTTTATTATATCGAGGGAATTTTTCCGATAACGTTGGACGCTTAGTTATAGAATAAGCTGGGAAGACCGATCTCACAGATGACAAGGAAAACTACGTTTTCCTAAAATAACAATAACAATGACATGTAACTTATTATGTTATTCTTGGTTTTGTTTACTCTTGCTACGGTACGAATTATATGAGGAAATTTCTGGGTTGGTTACCCCTGAATCTGACCAACAGCCAGCCATGATTGGAAAGGCGCCTATACTAGCCAATTGCGACAAATCCATAGACATCTTCGTTGGAGATAAATGCGTGTCCAAGTGACATTATATGCTTAATATGGGCTCCATCAACCCGCGAGAGGGCAAACGAGTCGGTTACATTCGAATATTATTAGTTCTTTTTACACCACACTCTGGGTGGGTATGGGATATGACTTCGAAGTAAGCGGTCAGACCAACTACATATGGTGTTATTATGAGAGATGTCGCTTCTAACACAAATAAACTCACCTCATATTGGTGGGATTCTATGTCGACCGTATGTTTTCGGTGGTCCGCAACTACGGCGTTCCGATTCTCACTGAATTACTGTCAGCGGACCATCGGAGCGGCACATGGAGTAGAGGTCGTCGTATACTCTTAGCCAATCACGAGTCGACAGAGGCCGGGGTGTCCTTAATGATATCGGGAAATGCTGCCTGGGGGGGGATTGAGGTCTGGCTTCCCAATCTACCTAAATGTGATAAATAGTCCATCTCCTGCCTCCAAGATTGACCTCTCATAACTAACGTAGAAGTTGTCCATCTTCTTAAGAACCGCCCACCTACCTACTCGATCTAAAACAATATTCTTTCCATTTTGAAATTATCACGGGATTCATGAGATGGCGCCTCAACAAGAGAAGTGAGTAACTCAGTGAGATCGAAGCTAAGGTCTAGAGATTCATAATTGACATATACTCAGAAGAACCGCCTCCATCGACGCTTTACGGGAAATCGCGAAAGCACAAGGATTTCTTACCAGGCCGCAAGATGAGCTGGGGTATCTCAGCTTCGTCCACGCCGCACAGGAATCTGTTGACTTCGTCAATCGTATGCCAGACTACGTCGACCCACGACTTACACCGGACGTCGGAACTTCTCGAACGTATACTCTGCCATCTGCTTCTGAAAACCCGTTGAATGCTTGGAGTCATCGGGTACTAGTCATCCCTTCCCCTCAAATTCACACTATATAAATTAGACTACATCACTGAGGTAACTGACGACCCGGGTTTAGACGCACATCGAGGCCCCGAATCTCACAAACGGTGTGGGTTTGCTGGCCGGCAAGAAAGTCGCCATCAAAGACAATACGTCAGTTGCTGGCGTGCCAACCACGGGCGGCACGCAGCCTTTCCACCTATGCAAAGATAGGCCTGCTCCCATCCCAACCCTCGATGCCTCCGTCGTCTCGCGCGTCCTTGAGGCCGGCGCGGTCATCACAGGTACTTCGACATGCGAGAACTACTGCCTGTCAGCTATGTCTTGCACCAGCGCTACCGGCCCTGTCGATAATCCTTGGTTGAGGGGTTACTCCGCAGGCGGGAGTAGTAGTGGGTCGGCAGCTCTGATCACGATCAATGTAATTAAGAAATGGCGCGAAGCCAGAGGTCTCCCCATCGAAGATTTGGGTGAGGGGGTAGACTTTGCCCTTGGAAGCGATCAGGGCGGTAGCATTCGAATCGTTCGTGTTTTCCCTCTTCTATTAAATCAATTTTCATCTCAGTACTTGAATCGGATGTTTGCGTCGTCTACTAACGCGAGGAAAGCCTGCCGCATACTGTGGTATCTATGGTCTGAAGCCAACGCATGGATTGGTCCCTTTCACCGGTATTAATTCACTCTTTCCCATACTCGATCATACTGGTCCAATGGCCTCCTCCATTCGTGATACCGCGCTTCTCCTCGCGGTACTTGCCGGCTACGACGGCTTTGACCCCCGTATGACGCCTGAGACTCCTCTCCGGTCTGCTGTACCACAATACCATACCATCCTCGACGAACAGATCGCCGCGCGCACCAGAGCCGGGACTTGGACGCCTCAAGCTGCAGCACGTGGCATACGCGTTGGGGTTCTCAAAGAGGCTTTCGAAGTTGCTGGTATCGATTCCGAGGTGGCATCCATTATTCGTAAAGCTTCGTCGCGCTTCGCTGCCCTAGGTGCCTCCGTTGCTGATGTCTCCGTTCCGTTACACCTAGTGGCGCCTCACATATTCACAGCTTCAACTCGTGCTTATATGGCAGATGTCCTATTGTCTCGCCAGGGCTCTTCCATCGCTTCATCCCTCCCCTTCCCCTTCCCGGGCTCTGTGCCGGTGGCTCCCGATCAGGGCTGGTATGAGACGATGACGGCGTCGAACCCGCTTCTCGTTGGCCTAGTTTTGAGCAACCAAATCTTGTGTGACCGATCGAAATATCCAGAAAGTGTACGGGAGAAAGCTGGTATGTGGTGTTTAGAATTCTTTCACTTTCCTTTTGATCCATCTCCCGACGCTTGTTTGACACCCCCAAACTTCTTTCTTCAAGAAGGGACTACTAACTCTCTTCGCTACGTGCAGTGCGCCATGTCCAGGAACTCCGTGCGGCATACGACAAAGCGCTGCAGCAATTCGACGTGCTAATCATGCCCGCGACGCCAACAGTCGGGCCACAACACGCAGGACCGGACATGGGTATCGCGGAGAAAGCGGGATTCCTCCTCTCAAATACGCTCAACACCATGTCATTCAACATCACCGGCCATCCAGGCTTAGTCATGCCCGTTGGCTGGGGCCATGTTGAGGGCAGTCGTGGAAATGGAAACAAATTGCCGGTCGGCATGCAAATTGTGGGCAAAAAATGGGACGAGCAGACGGTGTTCCTCGCCGCCGCCGCGTGGGAGGTTGGTGGGTTAGGGTTAAATGAGGAATAACACAAGGACGAAGAATAGAGTGTGGCATGATTAGGTACCTACCTAGGTAGGTAGATACTTGATGATTTGATGGGCCATTTAAGAGATATACACGTAGATTAGGTATTCAAGAGGTACATAATCAACTTCGCAGCAATTCAACGAATTCACCATCTCCCTACCTAGGTAGATACTTGTTTATTTTAGAGTTACTTATATCCCTACCTAGGTGACTTAGGTGTCTAAGTATATCTCGACGTTCGGCGTATGAATGAATATGCAATTATCATCGGCGATGCATTGGCATCCAGCTATCTATTCCTATTCACGATGAATCGGTACTCGAAACACAACGAGGAGAGTGTTGAGGGAATTCAAACATAGGTAAGTAGGTAGATAATGGGCTATGTTGTGTCTGACCGTACGCGATACCGCCGGGCAAGTTTCCGAAAAGTTGGCATTAGAAGTTAATTCAAGAAGTGGTTAGGTATAGTCCTCACTGAATTTACCTTATTAAATGAGAGTCACGGAGAACATTTCTCTCAAATACCTACAGAGCCCGCTAACTAAGACCGGATATGTTGGTAATCTATACCTGTCGGCATCCTACAAGGCGACGTCATTTTAGATAGGATGATGTGTATAAGCACGTAAGAGAGCGTTACTAGACTTCATTCCTAAATATATTTGGTCATTTCGTCGTAGTCATTTTCCCACCATCTTTGACCAGACGGATATGCCAACTATTCTCATGTTAACCTGAACAGGCAATCGATGGCTGACATCGGTAGGTACAAACTACAAACGACGGCGGGCGAAATGACACTAAACCGCCAAACCGCCAATTGACGTAAAAACAGTAAAACACATAATGTTAAAGTAGCTTATATTATACTTATATTATATTTTATTATTAAAACCCTTGTAATAATTAAAAAACTTAACGTTTTTAAAAGTATTATTAAGTATTATAATTATAAATAACTTTAATATTTAATAAATTATTTTAATTAATTAAATTTTAAAATATTTAAATATTTTAATTTTTTTATTAATAATTAAA